>LPNX010664786.1:114819-146260 GCA_001517045.1 Pseudotsuga menziesii
GTGGTTTATTCCATTTGGATCTCCTTTCAATGTTGGATGCAAATATGATTTTCCATTTCTTTGATCAAAATAATGCATTGCCATTTTGATGGCTTCATCAAGGCTTGGTGGATTAACAAATTCAATCCTGTCTTTGTAATTCTAGGGTGGGGTAGACTTCTAAGGAAGCTTTGAATTTTTACCATTTCATCTTTGATATAATAGAAATACCTCAACAATTTCAAAAACGTTTAGCAATGTTCCCATTGAATTCTATCCCAATTTTAGTTCATTGAACTCTTTCCTCTTGTTATCATAATACCTAGAAGATAGGTATTTTTTCTCAAAATACTTTTTAAATTAATCCCATCTTACCCGTCTTTCTTTGATTCCCTTGACTTGCATGAGGTTCTCCCACCAAATTGAGGCTGGGCCATTATGATTGTAGATATTAATTCTATCCCTTTCATTTCTTGAATAATCATGAATTTGAAAATATTTCTTTATTCGAAGAATCCATGATTCTGCTTCCTGGCTTGTTTTAGTTTCTCCATCAAATGTAGGTGACCTTGCCTTTCGGAATTCTACTTATGGGATACTTTTAAAAGTACATCATTCGAATCTGCTAGAGGTATTATTTGGGATACTTCAAGAACCTCGAGAATTACATGTCCTGCTAGAAGAAGACCTTGACAAATATACATTATGTGCCCTGCGTAAAGAACCCTTTCTTGGACTTGGAGTCCTCTTTCTAGTGTGGCTTCTTGAGAAACATTGCTTGGGTTAGGTCCAAGATGATCCCCTTGATAAATATTGATGAGGATATGAAGGATGGAATCATTAATTTTTTTCTTCTCTTCTTGAACCTTAATCAGCCTCTCATTAAAAATTCTCATTGTTTCAACCAAATCTTAGGGAGTGATTTGCTCTCTCCTCCCATTGGATTTTATCTTGGCATTACCTTCTTGTATATTTTCTCCTAGGAAATCCTCATCGTGGTCATAGGGTTCATGGGCATCATTCATGGTTTCCATCTATTTTTGGAAACATTTTCCCATTTCCCTGTTACCCCCTGCTGCATTTGTTCAAAGATTGTCAATTGCAAGCATTGTGCATCATAGATATATTTATCAGGCACCTTAGTGATGCATGCAATGACCCATAAAAATGGTATTATTTAATAGAATTAGTCCCATGGAATAATTCACATGGTTCTTAGGTTCTTTTTTTTTGTTCCATTTATGCATTTATTGAAACTACCCTTACTACATTGTTTTTGTTAAATCAAGGTTACATAGACTTTTTTGTTCGAATCTCATAGACATTTGAATTCCTCGCTCAGAATATGACTATGCACCCTTGTTCCCCTATGGATAATATTTACAATTCCTATATTTATGATTCATTTTGATATCAGATCTGAAAGTTGCATCCTCCCAAAAATGTTGATTTTGCCCAATTCTACACTTTTTCTACATGCACGATTAGCTTCAGAGACCAACTTCAACCACATGTAGAAGAACATATAGAGAGAACTAGAAATTTTTTTCTATATGGTGTTGTTAGTACATATAACAAGGATCACTCAACAACTTTCATATATCTAATCTAATGCTCCAGTCAACTTCTATACTTATAGAATTGACTACTTTTCACTTTTGCACGTTTTCCCAGACTGGAATTTTCAGCAATACTGGTTATCTCCCAAACTAAGCATTTCTAGAAAAACTTCATATAAATTTTTTTTATGTTTTTAAGAGTAGATAAAATGTTGAGTTTAAAAAAAATGGTTTTGAAATCTGGGGTCCCTTTGATCTTCTATAAGCTTTCCAAAATCTCAAAAAAGTGCTCTTGAGTACTAGATTTTGGCCTTTTTTCACACCTTGAATTCACGCCTTTTGGAATTTGGCTCCATGACCACACCATAGTAATTTCATCCCAAATAGGGCCCTCATCAGGTCTCCAAACATGGATTTAAAAGTCAATATTTCAAGTTTTTTGCCAATAAGGAGAAGGCTAGACTCAAATTTCTCAATGACATTATTGTGACCTTCATCAATGGCATTTAAAAATCTCATGTATCACTAAATTCCAAGATAAACTACTCCTAATATGGCCAAAACAACTTTTAGGCTCCAGTTTTTTTTTAAAACTTTCTACATTACCAAAGCGAGATCGAACCTTGCTTATCATCCTTTTCTATGACTACCTCATGGAAAACCCTGTAATGGAACTCCAAAGTGGAACTGGTGATGCCTCACATAATGTTCCTTAGGATACAATTTCGCACCCCTGCGAATGAGTTTCAATGACCACCGCAAACCTCTCCCCGTGGGCCTATTCCTTAGGAAACATTTTTGTACCCTTGCAAATGTGTGCCAAAGACCACTGCAGAACTATAATATGTTTTATCCACATACTTCTCTCCATGGACCCCATGGAGCACTCTTCTCTACTGCACCCCACTGTTGAGGCACGCACCCTAACGGTCCTTAAGGGGGGTAACTCCGCATGTTCTTAGGAGTTTTGTAAGAGTTACGACTCAAAATAGTCTTAGGGGTGTCGGGGTTAAGTTAAAGCCTCCTTTTTGTAATGAACCCATGGTTTAAGTCCAGGGTTTAGGGTTCGGGGCGCCCATGGTTTAAGTCCATGGTTTTGTAATAGTGCGCTGTATAAATAGGCACTCTTGTAAAGAAGTAAGGTTAGGCTTTTGATGTAAAGGATTTGATGTGAAGCTAAGGCTATTTTGGTAAGAGAAGGTTAAGTCCTAGCTGTGTGCGTGGATGACCTCTGCAGCTGTGTTCGCAGAGGGTTTTGTAAGTGATTAAGAAGATCTGCAGCTGTGTGCGTGGCTTGAGGACTTGAAAGGATCTGCAGCTGAGTGCGCAGATCAAAGAACTGTGATTATAGTAGAAATTTGAATAAAACACAGTTCTGTGGACGTAACCCCTACCCTGGGGGTGAACCACGTTATATCTTGTGTCGTGGCTCTGTGTGTTGTTTTATTGTGTTTTTTCATGCATTAATATTTGTATATCTGATAAGTAAAGACCACTGCTAGATACTAGCTCACCGTAAATTCCTAGTAACAGGTTGCGCAAGGCACTGTTTGTTTATCTAACCGCGAAGCTAAATAGTGAATGTTAAGTTCTGTGATTTATAGTTATAATCTATTAAAAGCTAAAGGTACAGTAATATCCCTCTTTTGCTTGCAGAAACCTAGTTCTGCAGCACCCCATAGCTGTTTCGGGTGAGACTGCAACCTGTTCGCAAGTTGTTGCCGAAAGGGTCAACATTATGGGTCTTTTGTTGGTGCAAAGTTCAAGGTATTAAACCCGGGTCTGCCCTATAGCCCAACAAATTGGTTTCGTTGCCGGTTGAACTCAGTATCTGCTCAAGAGGGGTTTACGTTGTACCTTGAGGGCTATGTTCTGGAGACCCTCTGTGAAGGAAATCGATGATTGGCTTGATGAGACTTATCTTAAATTCGCTGAGCAAGAGAACAAAGATATGCATCATAGTGTAGATGACTTTTACAAAGGTATGTTTTTTGTGATATTTATGAAATTTTCTTTGGTAGTATCCACATAGAGTTGCACCAGTGGTTGTCTATATTGACAGAGAGAAGGACGAACTTCCAAGATGGTATGTTTTCTGCTTGGACCCCCGCAAGAATTAATATATTAAAAAGGGTGAACAACGAGATATCTCGTGCTGTTGATTTCTGGACAACGCGAACCCTTGAATCTTTTGTGACAAAGTTCGCCATTGACACGAGTACTTCCTTTAGTGAAGCCGAGCAGCAGTTTTTCACAGGACCAAGGGGTAAGTTTTTGAATTCATTTGGTTTAAGAATTAAGATGCTATTAGCTGAAAAAGGTATAGTGCTCATTGAATCAGACTATTAGATTTGGTATTACTAACCTATGTTTGCAAGTGAAAATGCCTTCGACGAGCAACGTGGTTTGCTATGAAGTGGCAAAAGGTACAAGAGAGATTTTGGATCCTATTCCCTAGGACAGCATACCGAGTCTTCTCCTGAAAATCCCACAGATTCAGAGCCCGAAGAAACCCCTTCTGTTGGAAACCCTTCGGTCACCCTGTAGCCCAAACCTGTTATCCCTGAGAACCTGTCGCAGTCCGAAATTCACCCTAGCCCGAGTACTCCTATCGCCGATCAGTCTACCCCAGTAAGTTCCCCCCCACCTACTCCCCATCCCCCTCCAACCCCCCCCCACTTCCACTATGGACCACATGCATGATGATATTAAGCTCCCTGTTTTCAAAGGAACTGGATCAGAGGATCCAGAATAGTTTTGGTTTTTGTGTGAAGCCATGTGGAATGCTAAGACTATTACAGATCAAGATGTAAGAAGGGCGCAGCTTATTACTTCTTTCAGGGACTGGGCTTTGACCTGGTTCATGAAATTCTCAAGTACTCAGAATCCTGCCTTAGATGATATTAAAGCAGCAATCATCAAAGAGTTTAAGAAGCCCAAATCCGAGTCGCAGTGTATCACTGAGTTGAAAGAAATCCTGCATCGGTGTGTCGAATCAGTGTGGGACTTTGATCAAAGGTTCAAAGTTCTCTTAAACCAAGTCAGTTTCACCATTAGCCCTGCGCAGCACAACGAATGGTTCATTGCCGCACTGCTACCGCATATCAGAACGCCACTCATGCAACAGAAGGTCGCTGACCAGCAGGAGGCACTGGAAATCGTGATGAAGCTTGAGACCACCCCTGTCGAGGATAATTCTGGTATTGTTCAAATCCAAGTGCAGTTGGCATTGATGGCTCTGGAGTTGTGCGACATGAAGACAGGAAAAACCGGTCGTGAAGAGGTTTGGTGTACACAATGTCCGATAGAAGGTCATGCCAAGGAACAGTGTCCTGTGGTTCGCAATTACCTGAATATTGGTGCGCCAAGCCCCAGCAAATTCTATATTGCGAGCTCTGCAGAGCAACTGGCCAGCATCGACCTGAGGATTGCTATCTGCTCCAGAGGTATGGGCAAGTCCCTAAGAACCCTTATTGTAAATTCTGTAAGTCTGTCGGACATAATGAGGATGAGTGTCGCAGTTTTGACCTCATGAGAGAGCGCACCTACGACGCCTACCGGATACAAAATGAGGGGCAGAACAATGATGGCTACAGTTACCATGGTGGTGCATCCGGTAGAGGTGCTTTTCGAGGTCGTGGTCGTGGTGGCATGACAAGAAGAGGCAGAGGCCAAGTTGTGTGTTACAACTATAACCAAGCTGGGCATCTCGCTAGAGACTGTCGAAACCCAACTACGACATGTCGATATTATCGAGCAGTTGATCATGTGATTGAGCAGTGCCCGCAGCTGATAGCTAAGATTTAGGAAAGAATTGGTGGCTCTACTCAGAATATCCAGATGATTTCCATCGAGCAAAGACCTGCCCCAGCCATTAATGTTGTTACGTGGAGTGGAGCTACGACACACATACAGAACCAAGAGAAACAACCTATCGAGGCTTGGGTTCGTAAGGCCCCTGAGAAAGTCCCAGCACTTGATATTGAAAGAGAACAAGAGACAGTCATGGATGCCACGCACGATTTTGTTGATCCTAGCACAGCAGCAGTACCCATGCAACAACATCAGCAGGAGTCGCAGCTGCAAAATCTTCGCTGGATAAAGTAAGTACACTGTCTTCCTTTTTATAGAGCTGTATGAAACTATTACGGAATCAGAATGCTTTAAAGGAGTTGCAAAAAGTTCTTGCTTTCTGTGAACCTCAAAGAAGAGTTGATAAGGAGAAAATGGTTAATCGTGTCCAAAGAACTGGTAGGGAACTGAGATTGAATGCTCAGATAGGGGAGTATGATATGATTGATGTCATTTTGGATCTAGGATCAGAAGTCAATGTCCTAACCAAGCAAACCTGGGAGCAAATGGTGAAACCTGCCCTTGCCTGGTCCCCTATACAGTTGAGGTTAGCCAATCAGCAAAGGATTGTGCCCCTAGGGAGATTCCTGAGTGTCCCAATAGATATTGATGGGGTCAGTAATTTAGCAGACTTTGAAGTTATTGAGATCATTGACGACAGCAATCCCTATCCAGCCCTGTTAGGCATTGAATGGGCAATGGAAAAATCTGCAGTCATTAACCTCAAGAAGAGACAGATGACTTTCGAAGGGAAGGGTTTGAGAGTCATAAAACCTCTAGACCCTTCTCAAGGAGAAAGGTACACAAAACCACTCAGCAATGAAGATCAGGATGTGTTGGACCACATCTATAATATCACCGAGAAGGAAGAATATTATGTTGATCCTACTGCAGAAGGAATCATGGATTGGCAATGCGACAACTCCTACATGACAGACTCAGATGATGGGTTGGAAAACTGGCAGAACAAACTTTATGAGTTGCATGGACATAGATGTGCCAGAATTACCAAATCCCTCCGATGGCTAGGCGCACAGGAAAGAGTCCTCCCCAATTTCGATGGCCTATCAGATCCAGAACAGTTTATTGAAAAATTCTTCGACTAGATCCCAGATTCACAAAAAATGGAGACTCTGGATTTAGCATTCAGAGCCACAGCAGCCAGATGGTGGAATACCCATAAGAAGAATATTCCTAGTTGGGAAGCTTGTCAGAATTCCCTTCGCCTCAGATTCGTGGATCAACCTTTGGAGGTGCGCAACCGGTTTGATGGAAAGACTAGCCCTCAAGAACATTTAGTTCAGTGCTATGACGCATGGAAGCAGGTACCTCAGCAAGACTGGGTACATCGATTTGTGCATACTCTGGAACCCATAGCAAAGAATTGGTATGCGGCGGCTGAGCTTCGCCAAGATACTGTAACATGGAATTGTCTTGTTGATAGTTTTGTGCTTACCTTTTCTACTAATGAAGTCTATCCAGCTTTAGATGTAGCTATTAGCTTGATCCATACTAAGGTATTCGATGATCAAGAAGTAGCAAAATACCGACCGGATTGGAAAGCACAAGAAGCTTCTGCAGTGGAATGTTATAACCTCACAATTGACGAGGAGGCTGATCCGCGCAATATTGATATTCCTGAGTCAGAAGGACACTGTGACGTACACGGACCAGCAGTCGAATCCCCCGAAGTGACTTAGCCCCTGAAGATGCGAACAGTCAACATTGGATCAGAAGAACAGCCTAAGTATGCTACCATTGGAGATTATTGGGATGACGAGATGGTAAGCAAAGTAACCCAACTTCTCCACGAATATCAGGACCTATTTTCGATGAAGTTCTCAGAGATGAAAGGTATCCTAGGTGATATCGACGTGATGAAGATCCCTTTGAAACTTGATGCGAAGCCTGTGAAACAGTGCCCTTATAGGTTGAACCCAAATTATAAGGAAAAAGTGAGGATGGAACTGGATAAGATGCTTGGTGTAGGAATCATTGAGCCGGTTGACGAGTCCGAGTGGGTCAGTCCTATGGTGGTGCAGGAGAAGAAGACTAAGGGTGAAATATGAATCTGTGTTGATCTAAGGAAGCTGAATGATGCTTGTCTACATGATCCTTTCCCTACTCCCTTTACAGATGAAGTGTTAGACAATGTTGGGGGCCAAGAAGTGTACTCTTTTACAGATGGATTTTTAGGTTACCATCAGATCATAATTTCTCCCGAAGATCGACATAAGACAACCTTTGCTACAGAAATGGGATCCTTTCAGTACACAGTTATGCCCTTTGGATTGAAGAATGCACCAGCTATATTTTCTAGATTAGTTATCTCTGCGTTTAAGGAATTTATCCATAAATTCTTAGAAGTTTATTTTGATGATTGGACTATCTTTGGGATACTAAAAGATCATATAACTAGTTTAAGACTTATGCTGGATAAATGTAGACAACACCAGATTTCTTTGAACTTAAAAAAGTGCATCTTTTGTGCACCCTTTGGAATTCTCCTCGATCACATTATATGTAAGCAAGGTTGTATGATGGATCCTGTGAAGATAGATATTATTGTGAACCTGCCACCTCTGAATTCTATTAAATAGCTTCGAATGACACTTGTTCACACTAGATATTACAGGAAATTCATCAAAGGCTATTCTTAGATTACAACCCCGATGGAAAATCAGTTGAAGAAAGATATTAAGTTCGAGTGGACACCTGAGTGCCAAGCAAGCTTGGATATCTTAAAGGAAAAGATGGTCACTGCTCCTATTTTAGTATTCCCTGACTAGAATAAGGAGTTTCATGTGCATGTCAATGCATCCTCCATTGCTCTGGGTATAGTATTGGCTCAATCAGGCGAAGGTAATATTGATCACCCTATTTCTTTTGCAAGCAAAAAATTGTCTACATGTTAACACCCAAAAAGTGTTCACTACCTCATCTACCCCACTACATGGCTCATTTGTCCATTTTCCTACCATATTTCCCTTAAAAACACCTTTTTTCCTCCGAAAATATCCAAAATTCCTCTAAAATATCCAAAATTCAAAGAAAATATCCAAAATTCCTCTAAAATAGCAAAAATCCCCTAAAAAGGAAAAAAAATAAATATAAAATAATGAGGAAAAGGAGGAAAAAAACCCTATACAGCTGCCCTAAACCATATGGTTTCCAAAACCATGGGCCAGCACTCCACCACTGAAAAACTATAAATAGGTGATGGAGACCCCTTATTTCACATCCACAATCATAAGCACCCTTACTCTACCAAAGTAGCTCTTGAAACCCTAGCTCACCCTTGAGCTGCTTTCACCTTGAGAGCGCCTTTTGGCCCATTTCCACCATTGGAGAAAGAGAAGGAGCAAGTTGGAGCTTGGAGCAACCCTCTTGGATCACTGCAAAGGGCTTCACCAACCTCCACATTGGAGGTAACATTAATACAAAAGTCATTCTTTCTATCTTGTTTTTTCTATTTCATGCACATGTTTAGAGTAATTTATATTTCTGTTTTAGCATTTTAGTTTACATTTACTGAACTGCTACTAAGGAGTCCCTTCTCCTTAGTAGGTGCTCATTCGTACAAGCTAGGGGTAAAACCCTAGCTACAATTTTGGTGACTCCGCTGGGTTTGAATTTCTGGTTTCAGTTTAAAAAATTGTTTAGTTTTCTACAATAATTTCTCGTTTTTTCCTTTCGACTGTCCCTTTCGGCCGCCGTAAACCGCATCTTTTCCCTCTGCAGTCGCGTCCCGACCGTGTCTTTCAGGCCCTTACCTGCGACCCGACCGTGGCTCTCAGACTGTTTCCAGTGCCCTGCTTACGGATTCAAGTCTGTTACCTGCGATCCGGCCGCGGCTAATAAGCCTGTTTGTTGCGATCTAACTGCACCTGTCGGCCATTTTTCCACGTCCTGATCATGGCTTTCAGCCCCTTCGCTGCGACCCGACCGCGTCTGTCTGCCCTTTTTCTGTGATTCGACTGCGCTTTTTTCCCTATTTCCTGTGGTTCGACTGCTTCTGTTGGCCAGAAAGCCGCGACCTGTCCATGCCTGTTTCCCTCAAACACGCGGTCCGACCGCTCGATTTAGCCACAGACCCGCGGTCTGATTTCTGCTTTTTTGTTTTCCTGTTTTTGAACCCAGCCCCTTTGCTGCAATATTTTCTGCATCTGCACAGCCATCTATTCTACCTGCAGCCCTACTTCCCTACAGCCCTTTCTACAACATCATTTATGTTCCCTTTTTACAGAATCTGTTTAAAATTTCAGCATTTTAATTCAGAAAATTTTGCATGTTAAAGTTTTGAATTCAGTATTATTGTTAGTTAGAAAGTTGCCCCCTTGTGTGGCACTTCTATTTTGGGTTCATCACCTCACGAGCACACACTCTATCACATAATTCAAGTGAGCCTTAAAAAACTACTTAACTCAACCAATATTCTAACCCCACTTGGGGAACACAAAAGAATCTTTGTAGTTAGGTAGGATCGGGGGGATAGGCTTCCAATAACACCCCTCGATTACTCACACTTGAGACATAGCTGTTGTCCAATTAGGGAACCAAAATCCCCTAGTACTTTTTGGCATGGTCACAACCAGTTTACCAGAGGGCCTCTCCCCTAGGAGGGTTGAAGTCGCGAGACTGGTTTCGGAGGCCTGAGTGGAATACCGCACTCCATTCAGTAACTGAACGGCTACCTTTCGTAGTTCTCAGGATATCCCTGTATAGGGGTATTGCGGTAAAAGGACCAAATGGCAGATTCACCTTTCTGGACGTGTCATGAACTGGGTATCTTAGTTGCCATTCTTCTAGGATTGACTACCCGGTGTCCCTTCCAGGTAGAGGGATATCTTAGCCACTTGGATTTCCTATTCATATTGTCTGACTTGGATTTCATCACCTTGTAGAGGATATGTCTAGTTGAGTCAAAATACTTTTAGTTAGGAGTTTGCATGCTCCCTTACCTCCTTTTGGTCTAGTGAGTCCACCGTTTTTTATTTCTAGGAAACCTGCTGCTTGTTGGTATTTTGACCATTTCTGTTGACACTCCACCTATTGTAGCACAGCTGTTACAGTCGGTGTTTTGAGTTGGTTGTTGTCCTAAGTGCCCTATTTTTTGAGCTCTCCTTCTGCAAACTCGGTTGCATTAGGGTTTTTGAGCTGTTTTTTACCCACCTCAACCCACAGAAATTCGACACCATCTGTCACCATTGAGTCCCCGAGACATTCTCAGCGCCTCAGGGGTGAGCCCCCATAGCACGGTTCACTTGACACCACCCATCATTGACACAGATCATCCTCACTTGATACCACTTATCATAGATCTCGAGCCTTGTCACTTGACTCCACTAGTCAGCGGCATAGGACTCCGTCACCGGATATTGATGCCCCTTATTTTACCTCCGATTCTGAGCCAGAGTCTGAGAACCCCATTTACACTGCCCCTACTAGCCCCATGGCTGGCGTGACTTCCACTCCCTTCTTGGTAGGGACCGTTGGTTGCACATCCACCACTACACCAGTTACCACACCTAATTTGGGTATGCCCTCCATGGGGCCCCCATCTACAGTTCCCCTCATGGCACCTATTCCCACTCCATCAGTGGCTCACACTACCCATGGTAGTGCAGGACCATCCTATACCACCTTAGTTCCCCCACTTGGGGGCAACCCCCTTAACACTACCCCTCCACTTTGGGGCATTGGCCCCAACTTAGTCCAACCCACTATTGTGCCACATCCTTCTTCCAGTTTGCCATTCATGGCTAGCCTCAACCTGCCTGACCTAGCCAGATTGACCAACGACCCTATCCGACACGACCCTGCGTGGCCTCACATGCCCACCAAGCTCCCCTCTGACATCCCTAAGTTCGAGGGCAAGGCAGGTGAGGACCCGCAAAACCACATTATGTCCTTCCATCTATGGTGTTCCTCCAACTCCATAGTGGACGACTCTATTCGCCTCCGTCTATTACAGTGCACCTTCACTGGCTCTGCAGCCAAGTGGTATATCGAGAAACCCCATGGAACCCATGCCACCTTTGCTTCCCTTGCCTCAACCTTCCTGCAGTTCTTCCAGTTACATGTCCGTTATGACACGGGCGTTGAGATCCTCCTATCGTGCAGACAAAACACGGCTACCCACATCACGGACCACATTCATGAGTGGCGTCGACGCCGTAGCTTATGCAAGATCAAACTAGACGACCGTATCTTCCTAGATTGGTTCCTCAAATCCCTTCTTCTTGTCATTGCTAAGGATGTGGCATCTGAAAGACCCTAGTCTGAAGAAGAGGCCATCCTTAAGGCCCAACAATTCGCTCTCATTTACACCCAGTCGGGTTATCTCTATACCATTATACCTGACGCCCCTCGCAGTGATTCCTCCCTGCACGATGCGCCGGGGGAATCCCACGCTACCGACGGTATCATTGGCCGTGTCTCTTCGCATCCTCAATCATTTTCCATAGCACGTCCTACCCCTGGCCTTGACCTTTAGCAAGCTACCTCACAGTCTGGAGCAACCAACTCGTATGCTCCCATGACACATCACCACCATTCCCATGGACCCTCATGTCCACCTCAGTGTTTCGGTCATGTGACTCCCGCTTATGCCCCCCCGGTCGCACCTTAGCCCTACTACCACCAGCAGGCTGCACCAGCTCCTGCGCCTTCACAAGCCCAACCCGCTTATTACCCGCCACAGGCAGCCCCTGCGGCAAACCCACAACCCGCTCCGCAGCCCTATCAGCAACCCCCGCAAGTTGTTGCACCTGCGCAGCCTCCACCTACATATCATCCACCGCAACCTGCTCCAGTACCTGCGCAACCTCAGAATCCACCTGCTGCCCAAGGGCAAGTTTATGCCCAACAAAACCCACAGCAAAACCAGAACAACCAACGCAACCAGGGCCAACAAAACCGCGGAAGGGGCAGAAATCATGGAAACAACCAACCTACAGACCAAGCTGGTCAACCACCTAATCCCCCCGATAATAATAATGCGGCCCCTGCTAACCAAAACCCTGATCGCCCGCCCAAGCAGGATAAAAACCCCAATTTGTGAGCAAACCATCCTTGTTCTATTTACGGGGTCTATGGCCACTACACACATGCTTGCCCACACTTGGAGTGAGCTCGGCAAATTTGGGTTGATGATGCCCACCGCCAAGGGCATGCGGCTCCTCAAGCACCACCCAACCCCCCACAACCTCAGCAGCCACCTTTGGTGCTGCAAAACCCCTTACCAAACCAAGACGTAGTGAACACTCAACCGTTGGCTCCCCCTCAAGCCAACGTGCCAACCCAACAACAAATCACTTACGCTGCTCCTGATCAACCCATGTTGGACTCAGGTACCCACCACTTGTTGATGATGTCCTCTGCTGATGTCAACCTCCAGACCCGGCGAAACCAATATGGCTACACCCCTAAAGCCCCTCCCACCGATAAACCCACTAACGCTCATCCCACTGATTAGGCGTTACGTATACCTCCACCTCCACTAGATGGCGCTCCCAAAGCACCTCGTTTCCCACTTCGTCGTATCAACAATAATCCCAATGCGCGGGCTGCGTCAAACTACAACATTGTCGATGACTTAGCCCAATCTCCCGCAGCCATGTCTGTGTTATAAGTCTTAAAAAACTGCCCTTCGCAGTGCAAGACTTTACTCTCAGCCATTGGGGCTATCGATCTAAATGATTCGAGTTTAATGGCATTTGATTTGGACCAATCCGAACCCCGCAGGCCTTCCACTTTAGCATTCCAAGTTTCTGTTTCCATTCAGAATTTTGTCATCCATCGATGCATTATTGATGAAGGTGCCTCTACATGTGTCATGTCCACCTCCATCTGGCAGAAATTGGGATCCCCCCCTCTCCAGCCGTCCACTACTACGTTGCGAGCCTACGAAGGCCGTTCGGCGCAACCACAAGGGCTATTAACTAACGTCCCCATCCAGCTGGCTGGCAAAACCATCCTCATCGACATCGAGGTTATTAACGCACAGCTTGACTATAACCTTTTACTTGGCCGCAGCTACATGTACGCCATGCGGGCGGTTGCTTCTTCTGTTTTCCGTACCATGATGTCCCCCCATGAGGGACGCGTGGTCAAGATTAACCAACTCACCTATTATGATCCCAATGCCCCCGCGGCACCCGAAAATGTTCTCCCCATGGTTGAACAACCTATTTCGGGTGCCACCACCTCAGTTGTTTCCTCTATGGGGCCCGAAGTTTACTCATAC
Source organism: Pseudotsuga menziesii (assembly GCA_001517045.1). NCBI lineage: Eukaryota > Viridiplantae > Streptophyta > Pinopsida > Pinales > Pinaceae > Pseudotsuga > Pseudotsuga menziesii. The sequence continues at coordinate 128,458 of LPNX010664786.1, forward strand.
GCGCCAATGACCTCGACCTTCCAATCTATTCCACCCTCGTCACCTGCCACTGACGTGTCTGACCTATGTACCCTGTCCCATACCACGCAAACTCCTACTAATCAACCACCCTTGTTTCCTAAACCCCCTTTGGTACCTAGTCACATTGGTGTTACACCCATCCATACCATTCCTTTCCTCATCCCTCCCTCAGGAGTAGTTAGCGCCCTGGTCATGGCTACCCTCAACCTCCCTGGGTTAACCTTAGGATTACCCATTTGGTATCTTTCGCCTCCCATTCCCCCACCGACACCAGATGTCATCCTGCAACCGGTGCAACCCATTGTCACTACTAGTCAACCACCTCCCGGTGTCGCTACCCCGTCGTCCTCCACGAAAACCCCCCCTCCTCTTACCAAACCAACTGGGGGCAGAGGCCCCCAACCTTACTCTGTTGTCCCACCTCCCAAGATAGTCAAAAACCCCCCTGTGTTTCGTGCTCCTCCCAAGTGCTCGTTGTGCGATGAGTTGAGCCATGCGACTCACCAATGTCCTCAATTACCGGTAGTACAGGAACACATGCAAATGCTTGACGACGACCCCACTATACCGGTTGTCCAACTTGATCCAACCCCTAAGCCTCGCGACAAATTCCTGCGCACTAACCACCCCTGTGCATATGCGGTGTTTACGGGCATTACACACATCACTGTCCCGATATCCCCGATTACAGAGCAGCTCTCTATGAGATGAACAATCTAGATCTTGAGACGGCACCACCCACCATTGAGGAGATCCACCCCCCGATCTCTTCCCCTTCCGGAGAGGTTAATACCATTTATATGATCTCTTCCGCCACTACTCCCTCGTCAACCGATTTGATGACACAAACTTTTTGTACTGATGAGGAGATCCTTGAGGCTCTCACTACCCCGGGGTACCCCTGGGATGACATGCACCATCGTTCCTACTTCCTCCCAGATGAATCCTCCTCTAACAATGCTACCCATTTTGCAGTTGAATCCAAAGACTTCCTTCCCCCCAAGGTTGACTGGTTCAAGGACCCTATTCCTGCTCCTGACGCCTTCAAGGAGGGTAACATGGAAAACATCTCACCTGTCATCCAAATTGATATCGCTGCCCCTGGAAGCAACCCCCCTGGATTCTTCTTATCCCTTTCAGACTCCTTAAAATTGAAAGCAACCACGAGCATGAACTGTCCTAGGCTCGTAAAATCCACACGATAGTACCATTCCATTGCTTCAGAGTCTTCTTATTGCTTTCAGACTCCTTAAAATTGAAAGCAACCATGAGCATGACCTATCCTGGGCTCGTAAAATCCACACGATAGTACCATTCCATTACTTCAGAGTATTCTTATTGCTTTCAGACTCCTTAAAATTGAAAGCCACCACGAGCATGAACTGTCATGGGCTCATAAAATCCACACGACAGTACCAGTCCATTACTTCAGAGTCTTCTTATTGCTTTCAGACTCCTTCAAATTGAAAGCAACCATGAGCATGAACTGTCCTGGGCTCGTAAAATCCACACGGCAGTACCATTCCATTACTTCAGAGTCTTCTTATTGCTTTCAGACTCCTTAAAATTGAAAGCAACCACGAGCATGAACTGTCCTGGGCTCGTAAAATCCACATGACAGTACCATTCCACTACTTCAGAGTCTTCTTATTGCTTTCAGACTCCTTAAAATTGAAAGCAACCACGAGCATGAACTATCCTGGGCTCATAAAATCCACAAGATAGTACCATTCCATTACTTCTGAGTCTTCTTATTGCTTTTCGACTCCTTAAAAATTGAAAGCACCCACGAGCATGAACTGTCCTGGGCTCATATAAATCCACATGACAGTACCATTTTATATACACACTTCTTCTAGATCCCTAACCCATGAAGAAGACCCCTCGTGCCTCTTGGCACTATGATCAACCCTCTCGACAGCACCCCCAATTAGGTCGCCTTTGTTCAGAGTTTTCTACAGCCTCCTGCCATTTTACCACAGCTTGAGTCTCCCTCAGCCCAGTCACCCTCCCAGATCCAATAACAGCTATGATCCCCTTACCACCAGTCAGTTTCATATGCTACCCGATCATCCCCGCCATCATACTCTGAACAAAGGAAGTTTGAGTCCACCCACTCTACTTGCCCAGTTATTCCCCCCAGTTTATCAATCCTGCCATCAGTACTATCACATTTCGGTTTTCCACCTCATGCTCCTGTCAAGGAAACATCATTGCCTTGATAGTTGTAGGTCTCCCTCTGTCGACGACAGCCCCTCTATTGCAGAGGATAGACCCAGAGGCCCCTGCACCTTGGACCCATCACCATCTGTGGTGAGTGCCTATGGACCATTTTGGGAGGAGTCATCATTGCCTCTCCGCATGGTTGTTTCTCACATGCTCGACTTCAGCACCTTGATTGCATCATTGAGAATCGCGCAGGATTTATATCATTTCCATTATTTGTCGAAGACCCCGGATTTCCCCCGACTCTAGCACATTGGTGAGTCACTTCGGAACGCCCAGTTATATGTTCCTGTGGATGTTCGGGCTGCGTTGGCGATTGTATTCGGAAGCCCTTCAGTTCCATGCTTCCTTGAGTACCCAGTTCAGTTCCAGTTCAGTGTACCATTGTGAGTATGACCCTTGTCACTCTGATCCAGTAGCTCATCAGTTCCTTTGGTACCACATTCAGTAGCACTGCTGTCATTCCAGTGCATCAGTTTTTCAGCTCAGACATGGTCAGCCCAGCAGTATGTCCCAGATTTGCGTCCCTTCTGGACCCTTATGATATACACAGTTTTTTTTATGTATCCTACAGGTCCCTCTTTTTGGTCCTCCCAGTTATGTTTATGTATCTTGATACGAGCATGGGTATGCCCGCCTCGTCCATATATTGAGATTCTTCCTCATTCAGTATTTGAGGCCATGTATATGTCCGGCCCCCATATTTTGGACCCCATTGTTATTATTATGTTATACCCTGATACGAGCATGGGAATTCCCGCCTCGTCCATATGATCAGATGATTCCTCATCCATTATTGAGGTTATGTACTTTTAGTTCTTGCAGTTGGTTCAGGATCGTTGTTCTGGGCTTCAGTTTGTTTCTTCTCTTCTCCACACCCCAGGAAAACCATATATGACTTATGATGTCCATCGGCCATACGATGAGCTCCTGCCCTCGCACATCAGGGGGCAATCTATTAACACCCAAAAAGTGTTCACTACCTCATCTACCCCACTACATGGCTCATTTGTCCATTTTCCTACCATATTTCCCTTAAAAACACCTTTTTTCCTCCAAAAATATCCAAAATTCCTCTAAAATATCCAAAATTCAAAGAAAATATCCAAAATTCCTCTAAAATAGAAAAAATCCCCTAAAAAGGAAAAAAAATATATAAAATAATGAGGAAAAGGAGGAAAAAACCCTATACAGCTGCCCTAAACCATATGGTTTCCAAAACCATGGGCTAGCACTCCACCACTGAAAAACTATAAATAGGTGATGGAGACCCCTTATTTCACATCCACAATCATAAGCACCCTTACTCTACCAAAGTAGCTCTTGAAACCCTAGCTCACCCTTGAGCTGCTTTCACCTTGAAAGCCCCTTTTGGCCCATTTCCACCATTGGAGAAAGAGAAGGAGCAAGTTGGAGCTTGGAGCAACCCTCTTGGATCACTGCAAAGGGCTTCACCAACCTTCACATTGGAGGTAACATTAATACAAAATCCATTCTTTCTATCTTTTTTTTTCTGTTTCATGCACATGTTTAGAGTAATTTATATTTCTATTTTAGCATTTTTATTTACATTTACTGAACTGCTACTAAGGAGTCCCTTCTCCTTAGTAGGTGCTCATTCGCACAAGCTAGGGGTAAAACCCTAGCTACATTACAGCAGAGAAAAATTACACTACAATAGAACGTGAAGCTCTTGCTATGGTGTATGCATTGCAGAAGTTTCGACATTATCTTTTAGGATCTCATTTTAAGATGTTTACTGACCACTCTGCTTTGAAATATTTGGTTAACAAGCCTATGCTAGGTGGAAGGATATGCAGATGGTTGATCCTGTTTCAGGAATATGACTTTGGGATCATAATTAAGCCTGGAAGACTTAATATAGGACCTGACCACTTGTCGAGGCTTGAGTTAGGCGAAGAACCCACCAGTTTGGACGAAGGTCTTCCTGATGCCCAGTTGTTTGCCATCCAGATGGTTGATGATTATTTTCAGGATATTGTTCAGTATTTGTCTACAGGTTTTCCACCTGTCGAGATGACAACACAGTAGAAAAAGCGGCTGGTGGTGAGAGCGGCAGACTTTACCTTAATAGTAGGTCAACTGTATAAGATGGGACCAGATGAAGTACTGCGCAAGTGTGTCTTGGAGCATGAAAAGATGCTGATTTTGGATGAGGCACACTCTAGAGCAGCAGGAGGTCACTATGTGGGTAAAGCTACGGCACAGAAGATTTTGACAGCCGAGTTGTGGTGGTCCACAGTTCACAAGGATGCAAGAGAATACTTCCATAGCTGCGACATCTGTCAAAGGACAGGAAAACCATCCAGGAGGGATGAGATGCCTCTAGTCCCACAAGTAACTTTACAAGCATTTGACAAATGATCTATTGACTTTGTTGGCCCTATAAATCCCCCTGCGAAGAAGTCTGGAGCAAGATATATTATTACAGCAACTGACTACCTTACCCGTTGGGCCGAAGCTCAACCAATCAAGAACTGTAGCGCTGCTACAGCTACGCAATTCATCTTCGATCACATCTTGTCCAGGTTCGGATGTCCTAGAGTCCTTATGAGTGATCAAGGATCGCATTTCCTAAATAAAACTATTGAAGTATTGACTGAAGAATTTCAAGTGTATCATCAGAAGAGTACTGCCTATCATCCGCAAGCCAATGGAACTGTCGAGGATTTTAACAAGATCCTTGAACATGCTCTGACGAAGGTTTGCAATGTTAACAAAAATGACTGGGATCTTAGAAGTCCAGCAGTACTATGGGCTTATCGAACTACCTACAAGAAGTTGACAGGCCACACACCTTTTAGGTTGGTCTATGGATAAGAAGCAGTCATGCCCATGGAGTATATTGTTCCTAGCCTCAGAATATCTGATTTTACAGAGATGGATGATCCAGCTATAATGACTGAAAGACTGACAAAGATACTAAAACTTGAAGAGGATAGATTTATTGGAGGGTTCCAGCAGCAAGTACAGAAAGCTCGAGAAAAAGCATGGCATGATAGACACATCGAGAAGAAGCAATTCCACCAGGGTGATCTTGTGCTCCTATATGACAGCAGATTTATGAAATTCCCAGGTAAGTTCAAGACCCATTGGAAAGGCCCATACATAGTACAGAAAGTGACTGATGGTGGCGCAGTACAGATAGCTAAGCTGAATGGAGAAATTTTACCTTCTATGGTAAACAGTAGTTGCTTAAAGAAGTACAGGGATAGGTCGGGACCTCCTAATCAGAAGTAACAGCAAGAAGGCAAGTCTAAGTACCAAGAACAATTGAAACTGGGTGCTAGACTATAAGGAGGCTGTTCTCAAAGCTACGAAGTGTGGAAGATTGCCAAAACTTGAAGGTTACAGTTTGGGTGTCATGTGGGTCAGGATGGGTCGAAAGCCACTATTCTATCGAGGGTACTCATCAAAGTGAAGCGGAAGTTAGTAGGTACGTCGAGGATCAAAGGTGTGTCGCAGCCTAAATTGTGATGGATGGGACAAATTAGACTTGGTGGCGCCGGCACGAGAACTGCCCTAACTAACTATAATGATGAGATTCTGGGAAAATCTCGCACTGGGTGAGCAGGATTTCCGCCGCTCCACCAGATTCGGCGTCATTAATGCACCATGATGACAAATTATGTTGAGGGATTTTATAAGAGGCTACACTGGCCTGTGATTCCTGCAGTGTGCATTTCTTTGAGTTCTATAGTTAGGACCATGGCGAATGACTGTGACGCCCAGCAATTATCACGAGAGTCCAAGGAGAGAGATCTGCAGAACCGGTTGAGCAATCCACCTATGCAGACATGCTCGAACAGGATGAAGAAATGTAGAAGTTTGTTGTAAATTGCACGAAGAAACATAGAAGTTTGCTCTAAGGTGGAGCGATGAAGGGCACAAGGCCTCACAAGATGACTTTGCAGCATCCTGAGATGTATCCTCCTAGCTTGGAAGAACCAAGGCGGCTGTTTGTCTTATGCACTTTGCCATGCACTTCTGAGGACCCTAAGTTGTGAATTTCGGCAAGCAGCTTGAAGGAGGGGGTCACTGCTAGATCCAGAAGACCTTAACCAGCATAGAAATTATGAAGAAAAGGAGCAGGAAGCTGACGACAGCACATGCAGCCCCAGTGATTAGTTCAGAACTGTCGCCAGCAGGATCTTCCCGGCCGAGAAGTAGCAGAGTGTCCCAGGACGGGACACTGGTGAGTCTTAGGGGCCTGTTGGGGTGCACACCCTAACGGTCCTTAAGGGGGGTAACTCCACATGTTCTTAGGAGTTTTGTAAGAGATACGACTCAAAATAGTCTTATGGGTGTCGAGTTTAAGTTAAAGCCTCCTTTTTTTAATGAACCCATGGTTTAAGTCCAGGGTTTAGGGTTCGGGGCACCCATGGTTTAAGTCCATGGTTTTGTAATAGTGCGCTGTATAAATAGGCACTCTTGTAAAGAAGTAAGGTTAGGCTTTTGATGTAAAGGATTTGATGCGAAGCTAAGGCTATTTTGGTAAGAGAAGGTTAAGTCCCAGCTGTGTGCATGGACGACCTCTGTAGTTGTGTGCGCAGAGGGTTTTGTAAGTGATTAAGAAGATCTCCAGCTGTGTGTGCGGCTTGAGGACTTGAAAGGATCTGCAGCTGAGTGTGCAGATCAAAGAACTGTGATTATAGTAGAAAGTTGAATAAAACACAGTTATGTGGATGTAACCCCTACCCTGGGGGTGAACCACGTTATATCTTGTGTTGTGGCTCTGTGTGCCGTTTTATTGTGTTCTTTCATGCATTAATATTTATATATCTGATAAGTAAATACCACTGCTAGATACTAGCTCGCCGTAAATTCCCAGTAACGGGTTGTGCAAGGCACTGTTTGTTTATCTAACCGCGAAGCTAAATAGTGAATGTTAAGTTCTGTGATTTCTAGTTATAATTTGTTAAAAGCTAAAGGTACAGTAATATCCCTCTTCTGCTTGAAAAAACCTAGTTCTACGGCACCCCATAGCTGTTTCGGGTGAGACTGCAACCTGTTCGCAGGTTGTTGCCGAAAGGGACAACACTGTGGGTCTTTTGTTGGTGTGAAGTTCAAGGTATTAAACCCGGGTCTGCCCTATAGCCCAACACCCACAGACTTTGTCCATTGCACCAATGGACTCTCCTCAATTGCTTTCATAAACCTCTTCTCTGCTGCACTTCATGGATAAATTTTGTAGCTCCTATAAACGTTCATCAACCACGCCCATAGAATCTTGTTTGTGGCTCCCCATTGGACTTCTCTTCATGGCACCCTTGCAGACCTCTTCTCCACCGTGCTTGTGTACCTTCCTCTACAGTGCTTGCAGACCATTTTCTTCAACACCCCGTGGATTCTTCTTCATTGACTCCAACAGACTTATTCTTCATCACGCCCGTGGAATCTTATCCACAAATCCCCCACAAAATTCTCTACATGATACCCTTGTGAACCTCTATTTATGGCACCTGCATATTCTGAATGCTGGCTACCTGCATGTCCTTCTAGTGTGGTTGGTCTATGTCATACCTCTCTTGCCCAATGGAACTAGTGGGATCCACCTCAAATTTCCGATTTTTTGGGGATTTTGCATTGTATAAAATTTCAATTTGGAAATAAGGAGAACTATTTTGAAATTAATTCTGGCCCCTTATCTGTCAATCAACAAAACCCCATTTTTGTGGATGTATTTCTAATTCTTTGCTATAAGTGTGGATTTCCTTGCCACTACAACCCTGGTGTTGTAACCAGAAGCTCTAATGCCACTATGTAATGTCCCCATCCATCATTCTTATAAACGTAAGGGGACATGAAAAAATTATGGGCTTCCAAAATTCGCTCCAGGGGCATAATACAAAATTCATATACAATTAAATGCATGTGTAGATGCATAAATATAATCATGTCGTAATAAAAAATATTTACACATACAACATACATAAAAAACCATACTCATCACAAACATAATAATTAAAATCATTGCACCTTCAAATACAACGGTAAATTTGTTTATGTTTGAGAAAATCAGAGTTGCTTGAACTTTAAAAGTTTTATCAAACAATTTCAGCACTTATGAAACCTAGGAAAACCCTCCAATCACGGAGGATGAAAAACCCAACAATTCTTTGAGTATGATAGACAGATTTGCAGAGAATGGTTTACAACACATAAAAAAATTACCCGATAAGAGATATCACCACATCAGTGGAGAAGAAAGATCCAATGTAACCCTCCAAAAACAACTGTATGCAACTGTATTGAACTTTCCAAATTCCTAGCTTATTAATAACAAGACAAAAACCATAGCATGCAGAATGTAGCGCATAACATACTTACTAAACATATTGACTACACCACATAGTGCATTCACAAGGAGGAGCTAACTATAACTCACTCCATGCAAACGTTAGCGCCCTTCATTTCCTCAATAATTAGCTTTAACTGAATGTTCACTGTCTTCAACTGAAAGTGAACTGACTTGAAATGAATCTTAACTATTTTTAACTGAATGTTAATTGACTTGAACTGGATGTTAACTGACTTAAACTAAATTTTAACTTACTTGAATTGAATGATAACTGACTTGAACTCAATCTTTAACTGACTACTGTGTGAGGAACCTCCTGCAATAAACAATGAGAATGCATGGTATAACAGAAATAATAGAGAACATAAGAGATTTTATTGATCGTAGGCCTTCGAGGGGGAAACATCCTTTGATCAAGATCAATACAAAGAACTCTTGGATACCTTCATTGTCCTCAACGCTCACTTATATGCCAAGTCCAATCTATACAACTATTACTCCCCATGAATGTGGGATAATACAACATACTAACGGGATGACTTACAAAGCATATGCGTCCAAGAAAATATACTAACAAAAATAAAGAAGAGGATTGACACGGGTTCTTAACATCCCCTCCCTCTTAGAAAAGCTTTGTCCTCAAAGATTTATTTGTGGAAACTATTGTTGAATCTGAAGGAGTGGTTTCCATGTAGCATCCTCCGGTTGCATGTCGTGCCACTAAATTAAGATCTCTGTGATGGACCGAGAGCTATTAAAATGAGCACATAGATCTATAGAGAAACACACAACTCACATGATAGATCACACAATTTACTCAGTTATTGAAGAATGAAACAGTGCAAAAATGGCTTGCAGCTATGAATGATTTTCATTAATCAAAGAGTAATTAGATAGATAATTACAATGAATTACAATGGCTTTACTAGCCACAAGCAATCCGAATCCACATGAGGAAGTTTGAATTGATTAGACTCTAATTGACTGTAGGTGACCAAGACCTTGTCTAAATCACTATCGGAGGACTCAATAGTTAACTGACCTTGTCTAAACCATAACCGGAGTTCATCTGAGCTCTAAAACACAACTCAAGTGTTACATTCAGTGTTGACTAAGGTTAACTAACTATGGTAGGTGAGAAATGCGCCCCACATGAGTGCAGTCAAGTAAACCTAGTGCTAACTGAATATAGAGGACTAGAACTGAATGTAACTGACTCCTAACTTAGCTTGACTAGTCATCAACTGAAGTGAACTGACCTTGGTTGGTTTCGACACTCCCAATGGCTTCCTATATTGTAGGGATTGGTCTAGGAGGCTCCTAAAATGATGCAATTAACTGCAATCAGTGGCATTGAGCCTCAATTAGTGTTCCCCACACTTAAGTAACTGAAACATGTGCCCCAATTAGGTCAAGTGGACCCAATGGTGTTAATGACTATAAATAGACTGGATGGACTACCGATTTAGACATGACTCCCAATTTAGACATATGACCAAATTTGGACAAGGGAGGATTAATAATCCTAACACCCCCCCTAAATGATAAATTGGAAAATCTTTGGGCCCTGGTAACTAAGACCATAGGTCACCCATTACATCAAGTAAAGTAAAGTAACTGCTCAAAAACAAGGTGCTAGGGAAAAACCACATGGGAAAAAATCCCCCCTTCTAATTAAGCAGGTAGAATCACGATCAATCTGGTTCTTCTGTGCACAGGTATTCTAGGGCCTGGCATGTGAACCTCTCCATAATTATGTCTGGAGGAATCTCCCTCTTTGGAAGAAGAATGATATGCTCAACTAAATCAGAAATATAGACAGGTGCTGGATGAAGACTGGACCCATGTAGAGCAACTGAAGTCAACTGAAAAGTGAGAAAAGGTTCTTGAGAATTCGGATAATGTGAGGAACACTCAAGAAACTGATATGTTGCATCCATGAACAGCAAACCATGAGTGGTAAGAACAGCCCCAAGTGTTAGGAGCATGTGTCCAGGCAGATGCAGAAAATCTTCCTCTTTACTAGTTCTATGAGGAGATGAGCATGTGATCAATGGTAGAGAAGCACTGGGACTGTTGAGAGTGAATGCTTGAGCTCCATGGTCTGATATATCTTCTGAAATAGATAATGAATCACATAATAAAATATCTGCAACCTCATATGAGGAAACTAACACCAAATCCCCATCAGCAATTTTGAAGAGAAAGTGCGGTACTTGATTTTTCACACCGGAATTGGTGAGAGCAGCTACAAGCATGAATGAAGGATTTTGGATTTTAAAATATGAACCAAATAATATCAAATAATAAATTAAATCAGATCTAAATAGGTTCAAAACAGATCCAAAACTATGAAATGGAATCAAATCCCCAGCAACAGTTTTGTAGGAGACTTGTGGTACTTGTTTCTTCACACCGTTGATGAGAACAGCTACAAGCGGTACTGAAAGATTATGAATTTGATATATTAAACCAAGAAATATTAGATCAGATCTAAATAATATCATATCAGATCCAATAAGGTTAATGTCATATTCAAATAAATGGTTAACTGAGACGGTGGATGCACAGCTTTCTTCTTCTTCAAAATTCTGAATTTTGGTGCATGCAATCCTGCAGGAATTTGCTGGAAAATATAAATCATGGGAAGCGAATGGATCACTCTGGTAATCTTATTTTTCTTCCAAAATATCCAAGCTATCACATATTTTCACACTAGAAGCAACATTAGAGGGAGAAAAATCAAATTTCTCTTCACTTTTGGAAGCAATTACTGGTAAATTTTGCACATAATTTAAAGGAAAATCACTGGTGAATGTTTGCATGGAAGTGCAGCAGAATTTTTCTTCAATATCAGAGATTTGAATGTCTTATTCTATTTCAGCAATATCAGAATATGAGATATCAGAGATCTCATGAACTTTCGGAGCATCAAGAGAAGGAGTCACTACATGGAGACTGTCTTCAATTCGAATTGACTGTGTAGAAGCTTCTGCTTCTTCTTTATCTTGAACAACTTCATCAGAGAAAGTGGAGGCTGATATTTTTGGATCAAGGATGATTATGGTGCTGGATGTTCTCTCCAAAGTGATATTATGATCCTCATAAATCATTCCAAAGGTTCTGTCCAATCTTGTCCAGAGTTCCTTCAGGTCTTCAATAGATCTAATGAGGTAGAGCAAGCTAGGAGAAAGACCTGCTACTATTGTTCCAAAATCTCCATCACTTTTATTCAGCCAGTTAATCTTACTAAAACACTCTTTACTGAGTCCAATAGACACCTGACAGAGACCTTGTCTCATCAGAGATGAAATCATTTTGAAGTTGTACCTGCAAAACAAAAAAATGATCCAGTAGGAGATCTGAGGAGGATAAGTGCCTTGTCCGCTGAGGCTCTGATACCATATTAAATTGAGCACATAGATCTATAGGCAAACACACAACTCACATGATAGATCACGCAATTTACTCAGCTATTAAAGAATGAAACAATGCAAAAATGGCTTGCAGCTGTGAATGCTTTTCATTAATCAAAGAGTAATTAGATAGATAATTACAATGGATTTAATAGCCACAAGCAATTCGGATCCACATGAGGAAGTTCAAATTGATTACACTCTACTTGAATGTAGGTAACCAAGACCTTTTCTAAATCACTATTGGAGGACTCAATAGTTAACTGAACTTGTCTAAACCATAACCAGAGTTCATCGGAGTTCATCAGAACTCTAAAAGACAACTCGAGTGTTACATTCAGTGTTGACTAAGGTTAACTAACTGTGGTAGGTGAGAAATGCGCCCCACATGAGTGCAATCAAGTAAACCTAGCGCTAACTGAATGTAGAGGACTAGAACTGAATGCAACTAACTCCTAACTTAGCTTGACTAGTCAACAACTAAAGTGAAATGACCTTGGTTGGTTTCGGCACTCCCAGTGGCTTCCTAAATAGTAGGGATTAGTCTAGGAGGCTCCTAAACTGATGCAATCAAGTGCAGTTAGTGGCAATGAGCCTCAATTAGTGTTCCCCACACTTTAGTAACTGAAACATGTACTCCAATTAGGTCAAGTGGACCCAATGGTGTTAATGACTATAAATAGACTGGATAGACTCTTGATTTAGACATGACACCTAATTTAGACATATGACCAAATTTGGACAAGGGAGGATTAATAATCCTAACAAGAGTGAAGTTGACGAGTGTGCTTATTGTGGATGGCCTTTGACTCCAAAATGATGGATCCTTCATTACTCAGTTCTGGTAAACAATTTGTGTTGTGATGTTGGTGCCAATCACTTTCTTAAGACAAATAAGAATTGTTTGTTGAACAAGAGGATAGTCTCGATCCACATAATATGGCTATTATATTTGAAGATGTTAAAAAATGTTTGGATATTTTTATCGATAAATCTGTTGTTTCCATTTTCTTTGAGGATGATCTTAACAATAACAAAATAGACTAAGGAGCAGTTATAAATGATAATTTTCCTTTTCCTTTGGATCATCAAGACAAGGTGATTTTTCATGTTTTCCAAGATCCTGTGGCAAGTCTGTTGCAATCTTGAGTGAAGGAATATCTTGTGTTTTACACATGATATGGATTCCAGTTTCATTATAAGTTGTCATCCTTTACATTTTTCTATTTGGTTAAGGAAGGTGTGAGTATAATTCAAGCGACTAACCATCTCATTTTATGGTTGCAATGGATATTCTATATCGCCTAATTGGGAAGATTCTCCCATCTTCTTAGGGTAGGATGGATTGTACATAATTGTGTCTCAAACGCAAGTTGTGGAAGACATTATTTACACCAAATGTAAAGGAGGAAGAGCTCACAAAGAGTGTTGAAAACACTCACACATCATATGCTTGTGGACCAGTTAATATATGTAGGCTCATATAGATTTTATTTTGCATGAAGAACCCGAGTATCCAATCACCGAGAGTGGAAAAAAAAATGGATGAATACCATTGCTATGCTCAAACATTGATAAAGAGATGGTTCTAAGTGTTGAATGATCTTGAAGTAGCCACATGTTAAATTTGAGCTTTGGAAACAATCACACTCATTATTTTTTTTAATCTTCCAAAGCACTAATCAAGGTATCAATTCAATGATAACAAGTCGACATGAAATCACTCAGTGAAGACTTCTCTAGTTTAGATCTACACCCCAATGAGATCAACAATTCAAAATCATTCCACTATCATTCCACTGGGAAAAAGTGATATGAGGTTAACATTAAATGAGAAGAGCGTAATTTTCCTGCTAGTATTTAGATCTGGACATGTGTTAGCGTTAGATTCATTTCGGTGGATAAGGAGGTAGGGATCCAACTCACTTATGATCCGTTGTGGAATAAACTGCATTATTTAAACGTTTCAAGTTTGTTATTAGAATTTGTTATAGGGAAATGATCACAAACTGCATAACCTGATTTGTCCACATGGAGAACTATGGATTGGGAAGCTATTGGTAATAAATCTAGAGAACGAAAAAGATCTAGTGGATTTTTTTCAACACCTTCTTGATATGAAGAATAATATGTCTTGGAGAAGTACTATAAGCAATATGTGGCTAAGTGTCTCCTGTCATAATAAATTGTTTTAAATGATACTGAGAGGAGCGTATATTGGATTTTCACCCTCCTCCAAGGATCTTGACCTAGGTTCAGTCCTTTCTTCTTAGCGCAACAAATCCCAAGATATTGGCTCAATAGAACAGATCTCATTCGGCAGCACTTGCGATGCAGATGTAGTCTCACCTGATATATCTCTCTCAATGGGTAACTGCCAGAACCATGTTTCCACAGTTGGGCTTCCAACCATACTTCTTCTTCTATTTTCTACAATTGTCCCAGAAGGTTAGAGCTGACATATTCTTGCATTATCTTCTCTAGTGATGTCGTTGCTTCGTACACCTTCTAATGTATAGGTTGAATTATGCCTGTAACTCTTTTTGCTTCATCTTGCATCTCTTCCACCTTTTCCACACAGTGTTGATGTTGTGTGCGCAACACTGTTACTTACTGCTATAATTTCCTCATCTCCGTTGCCTTAGCCATTTTTTGCGCTAAGGGTAGCTCCTTCATGTCATTCATTATCTAAGTAATATTTGCTTTAATGGAAGTCATCTCATTTGCAATTTTATTTGATTGCTCATCATCCATTAGTGGTTCCCAAGTCTGAGAGACTTTGTTGACAACCTTGGCACATATCGTTTTTGCTTCTTCTATCTTCTTTGCAGCTTCAATTGTTGCTTCTCTTCTTTCCTCTATTACCTATGGGGGTGTTCTTTGTTTTACTTGCTCTTCAAGCTGTGTGGCCTTCTTCCTAAGTTCTTCGACTATTTCACCAAGTCGACCGACATTCATGTCTGGCGCCATTTCTTCTGTTATTCCGTCTTCTACGAAGTTTTTACTAGCTATAGCTACTTCCTTGTCGATTCTCTGGTAGTTTTCTTTCCATGCCTTCATCTTCTACTAAGTTTCCTATACTACTAATTTCTTTTTCTTGATATTTTTGTTTGCGGCCTTCACTTGCTGAACCAAGGAACATTCTCACACTTTTAATTTTGCAGCTACAACACTCTGTATTGCGTATACTTCAGTCATATCCATTAACAAGAAATCTATGGTTATCTATCTAGTGTCCTTGCCAACATCATTAAACTCTGGAGTTACTAGATCACGAAATCCTCCTGACACTTTAAATTTTATTGGTGGGACTGGAATTGGTATTGTAGTTGGTTCTACTTTTGAAGTCTCTAGTGGATCCTACGACTAAATGGTTGGGACTGAATAATTGAAAGCAATTTTAACATCTTCAACCGCTTTACACAAATATTTGAGCAGATAGTAACCGTACCTGGAATCTCTTCTTGTCCCTCCTCCGTGGTTTTGAAGCTTGTATGCACAACTTCAACTATTTCCTCAGTCGTCATTTTCAAGTCTTCACTGTCCAAGCTAATGATATTTGCATTTTTGTTAGCCTTCATCTTATTCTTCTTCCTTTGGGACTCTACTTATTCTTTCTGAGGTTCTTCGTCTTCCTTTTCTATTTCTAGGTCTTTCATGGTTAAATTGGAATGACTCTCTGCTGATTCTGATTCCTCTAGTGGATTTTCTTCCTCATTCCCCTCATCTCGCAATGTGTTGAAATATTGTAACTTCAAAGGATATTTTAAATGTATTTTACTGATGTGCTCCAAGGTAGATGCTATTATTCCTCCCTCCGGATGTTATTATTGTAATTTGTCATCATAAAGTCATGATTTAAAACCTCCATTGTAAGTCAAGTCAATCGTACCCCAATAAATATAATATAATACTGTTTTGAGTCTTCCTAGGTGAAGTCGACCCAGATAGTTTAGTGGGGCCAACTTCATTAGGGTAAATGTAACTTGACTTAAAGTGTATAAATAGAGGAGCTGGGTTCCTCATTAGAATACAGACTCAATCACTTGAGTAACGCATAGGAGAGAGAGAGATAGTTCAACAAGGAGGATAATACCTATTTTGGGGTTTTATCTTATACATCTTATACAGAGGAATTTTTCATTGGTTTTCTTCCCCTTGAGGGTTTCCCAGGATAAATACCATGTCTATCTTGTGATTGTGTTTCTTTTAGTGATTCTGCATATTAGCATATGGAATCTTAACATGGTATCAAAGCTAGTCTGAATAGAACAACTTTCATAAGGTGAAACTCTCTCTCCTCTCCCTTCGGAATAAATTAGGGTTTCTGCAAAGTTGGGAATTTGGAATATATTCTTACATAGAAAGTTGCACCTCCCTAGAGTGCATATATTGAGCCTAGGATTGAATTTTTTGGGTGGTTGAATCTTCGATAAAGCCAAACCCTAATTTGGACCTGAATGAGAAAATTGTAGAAAACCAAAACCAGAAATTCTGCAGAAGCTGCAACCTCGCAAGAAATATTTCCAGGGTGAATATTTGGGATCTCCAAAAACCAAGTGGACCAACCAATGTACCTCAGACAAGTGCATCTCCTAGTAAGTTCATCTTTTCATTTTGAGAAATTTCAAATTTTAGTGACCTCCTGGATAGGATGGCCCCAAGCACTAAGCTTAAGGAAAAACTGGAAGGCATATAAAACTTCCTAGCATGGAAGTCTAGGATTGGTCTCATTCTTAAAGTGAATGGCCTTGAGAAGTACATCAAGGATGAAGTTGCAGAAACAAAAGAAGATGAATCTAAGGAGAAGCATTAACAAGACCTAATAATGGAAATGAGGATCATTGTAGATTCTATCAAATATCACTTGATCCCTCAAGTGTCATATAATAAGACAACAAAGAAAATGTATGATGCACATTCCAGAATATATGAGGGAAGGAACATCAATAGAAAGATGAATTAGAGATCTCAACTGAAGGGCACCAAGATGAGTAAAGGAGAATCAATTCAAGATTACTTCATAAGGGTCTCCCAATTCAAGGAATAACTAAGTGTTATTGGAGACACCCTTGATGAGGATGAACTAATTATGACTTCTCTCAATGGTCTCACTAGACCTTGGCATTCATTCATACAGACTCTGTTTGCAAGGAAATAAAGTATGAAGTTTGGCATTGTATGGGAAGATTTCATTCAAGAAGAAGTTAGAGTAGCTAACAAAGAAGCTCTACTTAGAGAACATGATCAAGCTCTAGCCATCCATACTAAAGGAAGAAAAAAATCAAACTTCAAGAAGGGTAGTCATAAACCTTCAAAGAAGAAGTTTCAAAATAAAAGAATAAACAATCAGAAGAAATATTACTCAAAGTATCAATGCTATAACTGTCATAAGATGGAAAACCTTGCCAGAGAGTTTACATCACCAAAGAAGAAGAACAACAAAAGACATCATGCTCATCTAGCTAAAGATGAGGAAGAAGATGAAAGACCTCGAAATAGACTAACAAAAGAAGAATATGTACTATTCTTTGCACTCTCTAGGTCTGTAACACCTGGATAAGATACATGGCTTATTGATGGTGGTGCTTCAAAGCACATGACAGGGAAGAATCAAACTCTGTCAAGAATTTAAGAAAATATCTCTCCTAAAAAAGTATCAATAGGATATGACTATCAATATCCCATCAAAGGTATTGGTGAATGAAAATACAAGATTGACTCTAGGACTTCCATGAAGATGAAGGAAGTACTATATGTACCAGGTTTGAAAAATAACCTACTTTCCATCTCAACACTAGATAAGAAAGGATATAGA
>LPNX010664786.1:146313-173659 GCA_001517045.1 Pseudotsuga menziesii
TGGTCCAAAGGAAAGACACTTGAATATGATATGGTCATTGGTGAAGAAGAAGGAGGACAATACAAACTCAAAGGACATCTAGAGACATCTCTTTTCCATGAGACTACTAGCTCAAGTGAACTATGGAATATGGGGATTACTCGAATCAACTACAAAGCATTTCCCTATGTGAGCAAGGTGGTAACCGAGTTACCATATCTAAATATTGATCATGAGGGAACTTGCAAAGGATGTCAAGAGGAAATAACATCAAGAATCCATTTCTGAAAAGTGAAACAAATACTAAAGGTACCTTGGAATCAATTCATTATGATGTATGTGGTCCTATTCCCTCCATATCATTAAGTGGATATGAATATTATGTCACATTTATTGATGACTATTCAAGAAAGACATGGATATACTTCTTGAAGAACAAGAGTGAAGTGTTTAGGAAATTCAAGATATTCAAAGCCATTTCTTTGATCATAACAATGCATTGCCATTTTGATGGCTTCATCAAGGCTTGGTGAATTAACAAATCCAATCCTGTCTCTCTATAATTTTGGGGTGGGGTAGACTTCCAAGGAAACTTTGAATTTTTACCATTTCATCTTTGATGTAATATAAATACCTCAACAATTCCAAAAACGTTTACACATGTTCCCATTGAAATCTATCCCAATTTTAGTTCATTGAACTCTTTCCTTTTATTATCATAATACCTAGAAGATAGGTCTTTTTCCTCAAAATACTTTTTAAATTGATCCCATCTTACCCGTCTTTCTTTGATTCCCTTGACTTGCATGAGGTTCTCCCACCAAATTGAGGCTCGGACATTAATATTGTACATATTAATTCTATCCCTTTCATTTCCTGAATAAACATTAATTTGAAAGTATTTCTTCATTCCAAGAATCCATGCTTCTGCTTCCTAGCTTGTTTTACTTTCTCCATCAAATGTAGGTGACATTGCCTTTCATAATTCTCCTTATTGGATACTTTTAAAAGTACATCATTCGAATCTGCTAGAGGTATTATTTGGGATACTTCAAGAACCTCGAGAATTACATGACCTGCTAGAAGAAGACCTCGGTAAATATACATTATGTGCCCTTCTCAAAGAACCCCCTGTTGGACTTGGAGTCCTCTTTCTAGTGTGGCTTCTTGAGTGGATTTCCACACATTTCCTTTCTTGAGAAACATTGCTTGGGTTAGGTCCAAGATGATCTGTTTGATAAATATTGGTGAGGATATGAAGGATGGAATCATTAACTTGTTTCTGCTCTTCTTGAACCTTAATCAACCTCTCATTAAAAATTCTTACTATTTCAACCAAATCTTAGGGAGTGATTTTCTCTGTCCTCCCATTGGGTTTTATCTTAGCATTAGCTTCTTGTATATTTTCACCTAGGAAATCCTCGTCGTGTTCATAGGGTTCATGGGCATCATTCATGGTTTCCATCTATTTTTGGAAACGTTTTCCCATTTCCTTGTTAACCCCTGCTGCATTTGTTCAAAGATTGTCAATTGCAAGCATTGTGCATCATAGATATATTTACCAGGCATCTTAGTAATGCATGCAATGACCCATAAAAATGGTATTATTTAAAAGAATTAGTCCCATGGAATAATTCACATGGTTCTTAGATTCTTTTTTTTGTTCCATTTATGCATTTATTGAAACTGCCCTTATTACATTGTTTTTGTTAAATCAAGGTTACATATACTTTTTTGTTCGAATATCATAGACATTTGAATTCCTCGCTCAGAATATGACTATGCACCCTTGTTCCCCTATGGATAATATTTACAATTCCTATATTTATGATTCATTTTGATATCAGATATGAAAGTTGCATCCTCCCAAAAATGTTGATTTTGTCCAATTTTACACTTTTTATACATGCACAATTAGCTTCGGAGACCAACTTCAACCACATGTAGAAGAACATATAGAGAGAACTAGAAATTTTTTTCCATATGGTGTTGTTAGTACATATAACAAGGATCACTCAATAACTTTCATATATCCAATCTAACGCTCCAGTCAACTTCTATACAATTATAGAATTGACTACTTTTCACTTTCGCACGTTTTCCCATACTGGAATTTTTAGCAATACTGGTTATCTCCCAAACTAAGCATTTCTAGAAAAATTTCATATAAAAAAAGTTTTAAGTTTTTAAGAGTAGATAAAATGTTGAGTTTAAAAAAAATGGTTTTGACATCTGGGGTCCCTTTTATCTTCTATAAGCTTTCCAAAATCTAAAAAAAGTGCTCTTGAATACTAGATTTTTGCCTTTTTTCACACCCTGAATTCACGCCTTTTGGAATTTGGCTCCATGACCACACCATAGTAATTTCAACCAAAATAGGGCCCTCGTCGGGTCTCCAAACATGGATCTTTAAAAGTCAATATTTCAAGTTTTTTGCCAATAAGGAGAAGGTTGGACTCAAATTTCTAAATGAGATTATTGTGACCTTCATCAATGGCATCTAAAAACCTCGTGTATTACTAAATTCCACGCTAAATTACTCCTAATATGGACAAAACATTTTTTAGGCTCCAGTTTTTTTCTTAAACTTTTTACATCGCCAACGTGAGATCGAACCTTCCTTATCATCCTTTTCTGTGAATACCTCATGGAAAACCCTGTAATGGAACTCCAAAGTGGAATTGGTGATGCCTCACGTAATGTTCCTCGGGATACAATTTTGCACCACTACAGATGGGTTTCGATGACCACCGCAAACCTCTCCCCGTGGGCCTATTCCTCAGGACACATTTTTGTACCCTTGCAAATCTGTGCCAAAGACCACGACAGAACTATAATACGTTGTATCCACATACTTCTCTCCATGGCCCCCATGGAGCATTCTTCTCTACTGCACCCCGTAGACTTTGTCCATTGCACCCATGGACTCTCCTCAGTTTCTTTCATAAGCCTCTTCTCTGCTACACTTCATGGATAAAATTTGTAGTTCCTATAGATGTTTATCTACCACGCCCATAGACTCTTGTTTGTGGCTCTCCCTTGGACTTATCTTCATGGCACCCTTGCAGACCTCTTCTCCACCGTGCTCGTGGACCTTACTCTACAGTGCTTGCGGACCCTTTTCTGCAACACCCCGTGAATTCATCTTCGTTGACTCCAGCGGACTTATTCTTCATCGCGCCCGTGGAATCTTATCCATAAATCCCCCACAAACTTCTCTTCATGATACCCATGCAGACCTCTATTTGTGGCACCTACATATTCTGAATGCTAGCTACCTGGATGTCCTTCTAGTGTGGTTGGTCTACGTCATACCCCTCTTGCCCAATGGCACTAGTGGGATCCACCTCAAATTTCCCATTTTTTTTTGGATTTTGCATTGTATAAAATTTTAATTTGGCAATAAGGATAACTATTTTGAAATTTCTTCTAGCCCCTTATCTGTCACTCAACAAAACCCGATTTTTGTGGATGTATTTCTAATTCTTTGCTATGTGTGTATTTTATTGTCGATACAACCCTGGTGTTGTAACTAGAAGCTCTAATGCCACTATGTAATGTCCCCATCCATCATTCTTATAAATGTAAGGGGACTTGAAAAAATTACAGGCTTCTAAAATTCCCTCTAGGGGCATAATACAAAATTCATAAACAATTAAATGCATGTGCAGATGCATAAAAATAATCACATCGTAATAAAATATATTTACACATACAACATACATAAACGACCATATTCATCACAAATATAATAATTAAAATAATTGCACCTTGAAATACAACGATAAATTTGTTTATGTTTGCGAAAATCAGAGTTGCTTGAACTTTAAAAGTTTTATCAAACAATTTCAGCACTTATGAAACCTAGGAAAACCCTCCAATTGTAGAGGATGAGAAACCCAACAATTATTTGAGTATGATAGATAGATTTGCATAGAATGGTTTACAACACATAAGAAAATTTCCCGATAAGAGATATCACCACATCAGTGGAGAAGAAAGATCCAATGTAACCCTCCAAAAACAACTATATGCAACTGTATTGAACTTTCCAAATGCCTAACATATTAATAACAAGCCAAAAACCATAGCATGAAGAAGGTAGTGCATAAGAGACTTACTAAACATATCAAAAACACCACATAGTGCATTCACAAGGAGGAGCTAACTATAACTCACTCCATGCAAACATTAGCGCCCTTCATTTCCTCAATAATTATCTTTAACTGAATGTTCATTGTCTTCAACTGAAAGTGAACTGACTTGAAATGAATCTTAACTATGCTTAACTGAATGTTTATTGACTTGAATTGAATGTTAACTGACTTAAACTAAATTTTAACTTACTTGAATTGAATGATAACTGACTTGAACTCAATCTTTAACTGACTACTGTGTGAGGAACCTCCTGCAATACACAATGAGAATGCACGGTATAACATAAATAATAGAGCACATAAGAGATTTTATTGATTGCAGGCCACTTCGAGGGGGGAACCTCCTTTGATCATGCTCAATACAAATAACTCTTGGATACCTTCATTGTCCTCAACACTCACTTATATTCCAATTCCAATCTAAACAACTATTACTCCCCATGAATGTGGGATAATACAACATAAGAATGGGACGACTTACAAAGCATATGAGTCCAACAAAATATACTAACAAAATAAAGAGGAGGATTGACACAGGTTCTTAAAATCCCCTCCCTCTTAGAAAACATTTGTCCTCAAATCTTTATTTGTAGAAACTGTTGTTGAATTTGAAGGAGTGGTTCCCATGTAGCATCCTTTGGTTGCATGTCATGCCACTGAATTAAGACCTCTGTGATGGACCGAGAGCGAAGCTGACAAGTGTGCTTATTGAGGATGGCCTTTGACTCCAAAATGATGGATCCTTCATTATTTAGTTCTGGTAGACAATTTTTGTTGTGATGTTGGTTCCAATCACTTTTTCAAGATAAGAGACGTGAAATATTGGGTGAATGTGAGAAGGAGGAAGTTCCCATTGATAAGCAACATACCTAATCTTCTGAAGAATAGTATATGGCCCATAGAACTTTGGAGTGAGCTTCTGATGCCCTTTGAGTTTCAAGGAGGATTGCTTGTGAGGATGTAGACAAAGAAAAACCATATCACCGACTTGAAAAGTGCGCTTAGAACGATGTTGATCGGCTTATTGTTTCATGCAATTTCTTTCCATGTCTTGCAGAATGTGAAGAATCCGATCTTGGTTTCGAAGAACCATGTCAACTTCTTGAACTGGTGAATTGTTGGGGGTGTATGGAAGGAGTATTAGAGGTACCTGACCATAAACTGCTTGATATGGAGTCATTTTAGATGCATTATGGTAGTAAGTATTGTACCACCATTCAATGAGAGGGAGCTACTTTTCCCATTGATGTTGTTGTTCAGAGGTGAAGCAACGAAGATAAGTTTCCAAACATTTGTTGATCACTTTAGTTTGACCATCTGTTGGTCAGTGATAAACTGAAATCATATTTAGTTTGGTGCCAATGAGACAAAAATGACTTGTGAAAGTTTCATCACGGTCTGAGACAATAGAATATGGGATAAAATGAAGAGGGAATATCTGGTCCATGAAAATTTGTGCAAATTAAGAGGCAGTATATGGATGGCCGAGACAAAAAAAATGACTATATTTGGAGAGCGGATCAACCAAAACCAAGATTATGGTCTTCCCTCCAGATTTAGGGATCCCTTGAATGAATTCCATTGAAATATATTTCCAATCCCTTGTAGGGATGGGCAAAGGATCGAGAAATATAGGAAGGAGTGCAGTTTCACCCTTATGGCACTGAAAGGGAGCACACTCGGCAAAAATTTGTTGAATTTCTCATTTCATTCCCTTCCAAAGGAGGTTACGTCATGCCCACTCATACATTTTGAGGAACCCAGAGTGCCCTATTGATGGAGAAGCTTGGGGTTCAGAGAATACCACATGTTTAAGATCTGTGCTCTGGGGAAGCACTAGATGACCCTTGTATTTCAGAAGAACCATCCCAAAAGTAATGCGGTACAATAGAAGGGTTACTGGCCAACTATTGGATGATTTTAGATAAATAATATTCATTGACATAGCCTTGTTGAACATAGTGTAACCAATTTGGAATAGGCAAATATCTTTGTATCTTGTAGTTGTCGACGGTGTTCCTACATGTCCATCAAAACCAATGCATCAAAAGCATACAAAAGATAACATGCAAGTGATTATGTGTCAAATACAAGCTGTCGAAGAAATTAATTACACCAAATGTGAAGCAGGAAGAGCCCATGAAGAGTGTTGACAACACTCACACGTGGGATGCTTGGGGACTAGTTAATAGATGTAGGATCGTACTGAGTTTATTTTGCATGAAGAACCTGAGTATCCAATCAGCCAGAGTGGCCAAAAGCACAGAAGAATACCATTTCTATGCTTGAACATTGATAAACAGATGGCGCTAAGTGTTGAATGATCTGGAAATATCCACATGTTAAAGTTGTGCTCATGCAACCATAACGCTCCTGATTTTTCAGCTACCAAAGTGCTAATCCAGCTATCAATCCAATTATCATAGGTCAACATGAAATCACTAAGGAATAATTATCTAGTTTATATCTACACCCAGATGATATCAACTATTCAAAATCATTCTGCTGGGAAGAAGTGATATGAGTTTAAAATTAAATGGGCAGGGCAAAATTTTCCTACTGGTATTTAGATTTGGACATATATTAGAGTTAGATAATTTCCAGTAGAGAAGGCAGCATGGATCCAACTCCCTTACGATCCCCTATGAAATAAAATGCATTATTTAAAGGTTTAAAGTCTATTATTAGAATTCTTATAGGGAAATGATCACAAACTGCATATCTCGATTTGTACACATGGAGAACTATGGATTGAGAAGCAACTGGTAATTAATATATAGAATCCAAAAGATCCAGTGGATTTTTTTCAACACCTTCTTGATATGAATAATAATATGTCTTGGAGAAGTACGATAAGAAATATGTGGCTAAGCATCTCTTGTCATTAGAAATTATTTCAAATGATATCGAGAGGAGTGTGATTGTGAGATTGAAGAAAAAACATGGCTCTTGCGGGTTTAGCATTGACTCTCTTTGTAGCTCTCAACTCACAATCAATCATCCCAAAATTCAAGGAAAAGAAGTATTTTAGTTTTAGATTTGGTGGTAGAGTACCTTTTGGATAAATCAGAATTTGTAATTCGATCCTAAATTTTCAGGATAAAGATTAGTTCCATATTTTAAGGCACTTGTTTAAAATAGTGTTATTTTTAGCACATAGATGATTAGGGTTTGTTCAAGAATATCTTGTATATATTTTTTAAGATACTAATTGAATCTGACTGGATTATAAGTTCTAGAGTTTATGGACCAAATATTCATGTGATGATATTTTTTTATGTGCTTTTTTATCGTGAATGTTTTCTTCCTAGTAAATTTATTCGAATTGGTTGTTTTCTAATATTTCAATAAGTTTAAATGTTTGAGAATATTATTTGTTGTATTCTAATATTTGAATAAGATTAAATGTTTCAGAATTCTTCCTTGGTTTGGTTTGATGCTATGTCTCATATTTTCAAAGTATTTTCACTTTTTTCCTTTAAAGATACTTTATAATTCATCTTTATTTGATGCTCTATTGTAGTGGATTGTCATCTCCATTCAAATTTCAGCTACAATAATAATTTAAGTGTCAAATAAAGTGTCATCAATCTTTCCTTTGACAACCATAACCATGTATCGGAGAATCCATCAGATTTCTTATTAATATTCAAACAATCTTGACTCCATGCCCAATGGTACACATACTCCAACCTTACAGATCACATTATAAACCTTCCCCTTATCTACAAATATAGACATCATACCAAAGAAGATAGATTTTTGTTGTAGTGGTTACCTTGGGGTTTCTTTGATACAACCCAAAGAAATTCTGAGTGATAACATTTTGGCACAATCTCCAGGGAATGAAAGTTGAACCTTTCTTTGGAGAAATGGAAAATACTAGATCTAATTTTTGAAGGTGGACAGAGGTTAGGCATAGGAAGGATGTATATCATTCACAAGATCACTCCACTGTCAGCATGATCCATAAATGAAAGTTTCACTGGTGACTCTACTGTCTCAATATGGATTCACAATCTGCAAGGTATGCTCCTATGAATAATGCTCATATTCTTGGCTTTCCAAATCCCCTTCCCCATATAGAATGGCAGTCATACTTTCCAAAATTCAGAGATCAGGAAGGAGATGATGCTGCTCTACATTTAGTTAAGTTTCATATGCACATACTTAAACTAAGAGTTAAATTGCATGAATAATTCGAAGATGTTTATGGTTACTTTGGAAGGAGAAGCAAGATCATGGTATGAAAGATTAAGACTTGCTAGTATTTATTCCCTTGAATATTTCTATTCAGTATTTTGCAAAAATTATAAACAGAGCTACCCTGTTATAGCGGATTTCACCACTCTAGGTGAATCACACTTTGTATGGCCTTCCCCTGTCCCGCTGCAGACTCTTTAGACCCCATGGACCATCTTTTATCCTTTGATGTTTCCTTGATCATCCCTAAAACTATATGAAAAATGATATACACGGATTTTTAACTGATAACCGTGTACATACGCGGGTTTTACCCCGATAACCACGTACATCGGGATGTGTGCATAATCCAAATCCTTTTGGAGTTTTCCTTGACATGGATCCGACTCATTCGACTCCTGGCCTTCCATATGCCTTGAGATCGCTCGGATTCGACCCTTCATTATCCCTGTGAAGCTATATAAGGAACCCCTTGGTACATTGAAGATATATAGAGAGATTGAGAGCAAAGAAATTATAGTCCATTGTTGCCGGAATTTATACTTGAGTCTGCATCCCTTTTTCCCTTGGAGCACTTTTGTGTTCTTCCCAAGCTTGCCTTTTTCTAGTGAGCTTGCTATTGACAGATGGAGGATTGAGGTGGTGGAGGCCCAAGTGGGGGATTCAGTTTCTCCGGTTCGCAGACGTGCCGTCAGAGGTTGTATCTATCTTGTAATCTCTGATTTATATGAATAGAAATATCTTTTCCTGTCCAATGATGTGTATTTGATTGAATGTTGTATCCATTGGAATATGTCAAATGCTTTTGCATTATTGATGGTATATGCTAGAATAGATCTAACACCATGATATATAGTATTCTTGTATTGTTTACTTGTTGTTGAGGAAGTATTATATCAATTCAAGCTGAAGATTGGAAAGCTCAACGGGGATCTACTTCAACCGTCCGGAATAAGGTACGAGGTCTAATCCTCTAGTGTTAGACATTTTATTTCTATTGCATATTGGGAAAGATTGATTTCTGGAGTCAAAGATGTCTGTTGTGGTACCCCAATCCATAGGAATTTCTCTCCGTAACATACCCTTCTTTATTGTTGGTTGAAAACTTCTGTGGAAATATTGAAAACATTTTTCTAACACATGGGAATTAATATTGACCATGATGAACTAATGGAGGGAGAAATCAAGGAATGCCTATCCAATTTATCTAATAATCAAGAGGAAATAGGAGATACTAGTGTCCATCGTACTCAAGAAAATATTCAGCAATCAGTGGAGCTCCCTTTGGCTGAAAATGAAACTTGTCATGATCCTAATGTAAATACTCATGTTCCCTCTCCTTAGACAACCATTTAAAGGTTTCTTTGTCTCATTTTATTCGCCGAAATATTGTCTCATGAAGAAGTATATGAAAATCAGATCTCTGAAATTGTTTGCATGTAGATTCTAGGCAGTGAATTAATTCAAGTTGATTAATTTTCACATTTGCAAGAGGATCAGGTGGTAGGAAATTTTTCCCTTCATTCTTTTGAAAATTAAAATAATAGTATTCAAACAAAGATACCAAAATTTAATGAGACCAAATAAGAATTGTTTGATGAACAAGAGGATAGTCTCGATCCACATAATACGGGTATTGTCTTTGAAGATGTTAAAAATGTTTGGATATTTTTATCGATAAATCTGTTGTTTCCATTTTCTTTGAGGATGATCTTAACCATAACAAAATGGACTAAGGAGCAATTATAAACGATAATTTTCCTTTTCCTTTGGATCATCAAGACAAGGTGATTTTTCATGTTTTCCAAGATCCTGTGGCAAGTCTGTTACAATCTTGAGTGAAGGAATATCTTGTGTTTTACACATGATATGGAGTCCAGTTTTGTTATAAGTTGTCATTATCTAGTGGATTTTTTTCAACACCTTCTTGATATGAAGAATAATATGTCTTGGAGAAGCACTATAAGCAATATGTGGCTAAGCGTCTCCTGTCATAAGAAATTGTTTTAAATGATACTGAGAGGAGTGTATGTTGTATTTTCGCCCTCCTCCAAGGAACCTAACCTAGGTTCAGTCCTTTCTTCTTAGCACAACAAATCCCAAGATATCGGCCCGATAGAGCAGATCTCGGTCGGCAACACCTATGACGCAGATGCAGTCTCACCCGATATATCTCTCTCAATGGGTAATTACCAGAACCACGTTTCCCCAGGTGGGTGGGGGATTTATAGTACCTCGGTCCCTTACCAAGGAGATCAACAAAGCATGCGGGTGGATTATCTATGCTTACTTTGAACAATTATACTATGACCCAACTTATCTTATGCAACTTATTGCAACAATAGCCTTTATGCAACATACTTGTATTCAACTGATACAATGTGATTGATATACATCTATTCATTCATAAGAAAATCTATAATCATCTATACAATGCAACATTTAAACAAGTAACTCAAACATATTCAACATTCACACATATACAGAATATATAATGTGGAAACCCATCCGGAAAAAAACCACAAAGGTGCTCTTCATCTAGCATGAGAAATATATGCACCTTTCATCTGTGCACTAAGCTGCAGACTCTATTCTCAATCTTATTCTCTATATTTAAAGACTCTTTCTTCCTCTCATGCTCTCTTATCTTCTCTTCACTTTCTTTCTACTCATATTTACTAATGATCCACACACAACTTGGATCGATTCAACCTCTCCTATACTTCTGCGCACTCAGATGTAGATTCTTCAACTCATATGCACTCAGTAACACTAAAAGACAACAAAATATAGAGAAACTAACAATCTAACAATACAGAGCTAGCAACAGAGAAGCTAACCCTCATACAAATTGGGTTCCTTCTTTTATAGACTCTTTTCCAGACTCTTTTATTGTTTGTTTCTCAGCCGACGTCCTATACTTAGCCAATAGGTTGTCTTTCCTATTCTAGTAACACCTAATGATAGGAACTAGCATCCTTCCTTACAAAGATACTTGCATACATTTGGTTTCCACTGGATCTATCCAAACTCGTACCCACAATCATTATGGCCTGCCACTTTCTAACAATTACGCCTTACTATTGTTTTCTAGCCATTATGCCACTTGCACTCTTTTGCATGCCTTCTGATACTATTATTCCGTTGCATATTCCCTTATCTCACTCCTTCATTCTATCACAACTTCCTCTTTTGTTGCGCATATTCCTTCTTCTTCCATCCTGTCACTGCTTCTGTCGTATCTCCTTTCTCTTTTTCTTTCCTGTCACTGCAGCTGTCATATCTCCTTTCTCTTCTTCTTTAGCCCTTCTCCATACTCAGGTATAATTCTAAGTGAATTATTCCTTCCTTTCCCTAGGCCCAATAGCCCCCCAACACTCACCCGTGGCTCATCCCAAGCCACTCAAAGCTATTCCTCCATGTCCTTCCTTGTGCTGAATTTATAGTGAAAATATTCCAAGATTTTCGCCACTTTCTCAGCTTCCAAAGAAGCTAGAGTAGCTAACAAAGAATCTCTAGCCATCAAGCTCTAGCCATCCATACTAAAGGAAGAAAACAATCAATCTTCAAGAAGGGTAGTCATAAACCTTAAAAGAAGAAGTTTCAAAATAAAAGAATAAACAATCATAAGAAAGATTACTCAAAGTATCAATCCTATAACTGTCATAAGATAGAACACCTTGCCAGAGAGTGTCCATCACCAAAGAAGAATAACATCAAAAGACATCATGCTCATCTAGTTGAAGATTAGGAAGAAGATGAAAGACCTTGAAATAGACTAACAAAAGAAGAATATGTACTATTCTTTGCACTCTCTAGGTCTGTAACACCTGGAGAAGATACATGGCTTATTGATGGTGGTGCTTCAAAGCACATGACAGGGAAGAAGCAAACTCTGTCAAGACTTGAAGAAAATATCTCTCCTAAAAAAGATATGAATATCAATGTCCCATCAAAGGTATTGGTGAATGAAGCTACAAGATTGAATCTAGGACTTCCATGAAGATGAAGGAAGTACTATATGTACCAGGTTTGAAAAATAACCTACTTTCCCTCTCAACACTGGATAAGAAAGGATATAGAGTTTCTTTTATAAATGGACAAGTACTTATGTGGTCCAAAGGAAAGAAACTTGAATATGCTATGGTAATTGGTGAAGAAGAAGGAGGACTATACAAACTCAAAGGACATCCAGAGACATCCCTTTTCCATGAGACTACTAGCTTAAGTGAACTATGGAATATGAGGATTACTTGCATCAACTACAAAGCATTCCCCTATGTGAGGAAGGTGGTAACTGAGTTACCATATCTAAAGATTGATCATGAGGGAACTTGCAAATGATGTCAAGAGGAAATAACATCAAGAATCCATTTCTGAAAAGTGAAACAAATACTAAAGGTACATTGGAATCAATTCATTATGATGTATGTGGTCCTATTCCCTCCATATCATTAAGTGGATATGAATATTATGTCACATTTATTGATGACTATTCAAGAAAGACATGGATATACTTCTTGAAGAAAAAGAGTGAAGTGTTTGGGAAATTCAAGAAATTCAAAGCCTTTATAGAGAACCATTCAAAAATAAGAATCAAGACACTGATATTAGATAATGGTGGAGAATATACTTCAAAAGAATTTGAAGCATTCTACAAGGAGGCTCGAATCAAGAGGGAACTAACCACTCCCTACAATCCTCAACAGAATGGTGTTGTAAAAATAAAAGAATAGAATCATTATGGAAGTGATGAAGACAATGATTCATGACCAAGACCTCCCCATGCACCTATGGGATGAAGAAACAAGAACAACCATATATGTGCAAATTAGATTGTCTCACAGTGCTCTAGGATTCAAGACTCCTGAATAAATGTATACATGAAATAAACCTGAAGTGAGCCATCTTAAGATATTTTCCTGTCTAGTTGATTTACATATTTCGAAAGAGAAAAGAACCAAGTTGGATCCTTTTGGAAAGAAGGGGATATTTGTTGGATACTGTGAAGTCTCCAAATCCTTTAGGATATACATTTCAAGATTCCATCATATCGATATTAGTAGGGATGTAACATTTTGTGAAGAGACAACTCTTAAGAAATACATAAGGTGTTAGCTTGAAGAAGTACATGAAGAGGATGTACCTTCTAGAATGATAAAAGCTGAACCCTCTGAAGATAAAATAGTAGCATCTGAAGATCATGATATGATAAACCTCAAGAATGCCCTAATATTGATATATATCAAAAGAGAAAACCTTCTTGGGTAAGATAAATCATACAAAAAGTGGAGAAATATGGAGCTCCAAGAGGATCCACAAGAACAAGCAAAAGATCAAAACCATACTCCAGTTATGTAGCTTTGATGTGTGACCTTGTAGATCAATAACCCACTAGCTACGAGGAAGATGCATAGAATAAAGAGTGGGTGGAAGCAATGACGAAATAATACCTGTCAATAATGAAGAATGATGTTTGGGACATAGTACCCAAACCATAAAACAAGAGTGTGGTATTTTCGAAATGGACCCACAATATAAAACGTGATGCTGATGGAAGTATTGAAAAATACAAAGCAAGATTTGTGGCTAGAGGGTTCTCTCGGAAAGAGGGGATTAATTATGAAGAGACATTTGCTCCAGTAGAAAGGTACACTTCCATCAGAACCATCATGGCACTTGCTTCCATGATGAAGTGGGATATACACCAAATGGATGTAAAGACAAAATTCTTGAATGATATGATTGAGGAAGAGGTTTACATCAAACAACCGCAAGGATTTGACGTCGAAGATAGAGTGACTCATGTATTTAAGTTGAAAAATGATATGTATGGACTAAAGCAAGCTCCTAGAGCTTTGTATGGTAGAATAGATAGATTATTGACAAGATTGAGATTTACCAAAAGTAAAGTTGATACTAACCTTTAGATGAAGATTATGGATGATGAACTTGTCATACTATTACTATATTTGGATGATATATTTCTGACTGGAAATCGGAAACATATCACATAAAGAAAGAAGAATCTAGCCAAATAATTCGAGATGAAAGATCTTGGATTGATGCATTATTTCCTCAGACTAGAAATGTGGATGAGCCTAGAAGGAATCTTTCTGAACCAAGGAAAGTATGTAGTAGAAATCTTGAAAATATTTGATCATGGCTATAGATCATATGGATATACAAATTAAAATTGGGCAAGAAGTGTTGCAGATAGAAAGAGCACCTCAAGTGGATCCTATTATCTGATATCCACCATGATCTCATGGTTTAGTAAGAAACAATCTAGTGTTTCTCTTAGCACATGTGAAGCAAAGTGCATAACAACTTTCTTTAATAGTTGTGAAGCGATATGGCTTCAGAAATTGATGTCGGGTCTATTTGACATGGATTTGGATACCATAGTGATTCTTTGTGACAACCAGAGTTACATAAAGATAACATAGAATCCAGTGTCCCGTGATAAATCAAAGCACATAGGAATCTTCTACTTCTATATAAGGGATATGGTACAAAAGAGAGCTATAAAGCTCTAGTATGTGACTACCGATGAGAAAGTTGTTGATGTGCTAACCAAGCATTTATCTCAAGTAAAGTTTGAATATTTTCATGACAAGTTTGGTGTAGTCCGAAAAGACTTTCCTTGCAAGGAGGAAAAATGATGATACTGCAAAATTTCCTTGCAAGAAGGAATGATGAATATATGGACTCTCTTCAGAAAGGAAGAAAAAGTCAAAGATATGGACTCTCCTTGGAAAGGAAGAACAACTCGAAGATATGAACCCTCCTTGGACAAAAGAGAAGTAGGTTGATGATATGGATCCTCCCTAGAAAGGGGGAGTGATGATAATACTGTCATTGATGATAGTGAAGCTCTAGGATGAAAGAGGCCAAGTACACCTGAAGATGTTGACAAGGTTTGACATTCACTTGTGGATGATACTATCCTCCCTTGAGGATGTTATTGTAGGAAATATCACTCTATTCCTGAGAGTGGTCCTTACTAGATAAGGATGGATCTACAAATGTTACTCTCACATGGAGAGTACTCACATTCATTTGTGGATACCGTAGAATAACACTCGCTTAGGAGTGGTCCTAACTTTGAAGATGAGGATTCTCTACGATGAGTCCTTACACTACAACAAAACCTTGTGATTAACGTCTCTTTTAGCTTCCTTTTTAGTGTCCACTACCACTTTTAGTGTAATTTTCATTAATTTTTGGACAAAGTGGATGCTTTTCCACGGGATGGCGCTTTTAATGGCGTTATCTGCATCTCTTTTTAAAATTTCACACTATTTTGGATGCTAATTAGCGTCTCAATTAGCATCCCAATTAGCATCCCAATTAGCATCACATTTAGTGTCCCAATTGGAGTCCCTTTTTAAAACTTGACATTATTTTGGACGCTAATTAGCATCCCAATTAATGTCCCAATTAGCATCCCAATTAGCATCCCAATTAGCATCACAATTATCATTTCAAGTAGCATCCTAATTAACATCCCGATTAGCGTCCCAATTAGCATCCCATATAATGCCCAGAATAACCTCCAATTTTTTTTTTGAATAGCATAACACCATAAATTAATCCAGGGTTAGCGATAGGAATTGCACCATGAATTTTGATAGGAAAAACATCCAACATAGCACTAAGTATAGAGCCAAGGATTGCACCTATAAAACATCCAACATAGTGTCAGGTATAAAGCTAGGTATAGCGCCTGGAATAATGCCCGAAATTTTGAAAGGAATAGAGCTAGGAATTGCACTAGGTTTAGATCTAGGAATTGTGTTCAGAAAACATCCGACATAACGTCAGATATATCAATGTCAATGTCAAAGATCATGATTCATGTGATAGTACTTTTGGATCTTGATTTATCATAGTAGCGCCTAAATGATTGTAATCATGGCACTTTAGGATCTTGATTAATCCTAATGAGGGGTAAATTAACTCAATGTCACCTAAATTGCTCTAATGGCATTTGAGTGTCCCCAACAACATTTGATAGACCCTAATTGCATCTGATTGTCCCTAACAACACGACAATGATGCATTACAATAATTATGATGGAGCATATGGATATGATTTGGTAAGTATAAGAATATATCATTCATTCTCGTGAGGTAGTAGGGCTCCTTTCTCATTATTATCGCAATCAAATTGATGATGACTACGACGAATACATTGATGTTAACTTATTGTATGATGATGACGACTATGTGGATGTCAATGATGATTATGCATGTGGTACCACTTTTGGATCCTAATTGAATCTAATGACACCTAAATGTATGTAACAACATCTAAACAACCCTATTATCATTGAAATGACTTTAACGACATATAAATGACCTTAACAATTATATGACATGAATCCTAATGGTGACGAGTCATTCAGAACACTAATGGCATATGAGTGACCATAATGACAATGATGAAGATGATTTTGTTGATGATGTACTTGATGTTGAGGATGATGATGATAATGAGGATGATTATCAATATGATGTTGATGTACCATATGGCATTGATGATGATGATGATGATGATGACAACGTCAATGTCCACGATGATGATGCATGTCATAATACTTCTGGATACTGCGGGACTTGATATATTGAAGTTAATAACAAGTAATAGAGGTTGTTAGGTGTTGACCATAAAATTATTGTTAGTCATTGGGATTTACATCGACTAATAAGGACATTGGGTTTAGTAGTTCCCCCAACCCCCCACCCCTACACCCCCCTTGAAGAAAGATAGTATTGCAAGACCAACTATCATGGTGCTA
The DNA here is from genome assembly GCA_001517045.1 of Pseudotsuga menziesii. Lineage (NCBI taxonomy): Eukaryota > Viridiplantae > Streptophyta > Pinopsida > Pinales > Pinaceae > Pseudotsuga > Pseudotsuga menziesii. Next base: position 163,457 of record LPNX010664786.1, read on the forward strand.
CCAAAATGTCACCCTATAAGGTTGTTTTGGACAACCCCCCCATCCATACCCTCATTTTTACCAAGAACATCCAAGGCACAAGAATTGGATATCAATCTTAACACAAAAGCTAACTTTCTTTGTACTCTTAAGGACATTTTTGTCTTGGTTTAAAATGGAATGAAGCAACAAGCATTTCAATAATGCTCATATGTTACTTTGAAGAAGTGGATCAAATATTTTTACATCTTTGGCCTTATAAACGGACATCTCTCAAGGAAAAAAGCAATTAGTTTCTCAAGTTTTATGGCACCTATCAAATCTTCTAGCATTACGCTACACTATTGACCAATGTTTGATTCCCATGGAATTTATTTTACATAGTAAAAGAGTGATTGAAAACATAGAGGTAAATGCCCAACTTATAACACTAGAAGATGGGCATTCACATGGACACACACACACACACACATTGCATATCTAAGCTTGTCTATACGTACTCTTCGAGAGTGACTTTTACTTGGCACTTTAAGTTAATTACAAAGGATTTTAGAGATATGGGTTGAACTTATAACACCAAGACACAATGGCTTGTGTAGAGAATGGATGATGTATTTTATTAGGGGTGAATTTCAAAGATACTCTTGTTTTTCTAATGACATGTGTCTTATTACTTGATGCACCTTTTAGATGATTTATTTTGGCTATAGGAGTAGATGCAATATCGTGTAGAGGAGATATCAGTAATTCTAGTATGTCAACAATCCAAGTTCACTTTAAAACACACTTTCGATCCCCTTTACGTAGGGAACGCAATGACTAGAGATGAGGATTATTTTAAAGTTTGACAAGTATTTTTTTTCCTCCATATGAAGGTACATTTCAAGTCCATAGGATTCAAGTGGTCATAGATGCTGGAAGACTAGCGTCAGATGCTTTTACAGCCTTATCAATGAAGGCCATTTTCATGAATCTCAGCAGCCCATTCACAGTCTTAGAACAGTACCCGTTCATAATTCTGGCATTCTCCAGCTCAATTTCCCATACATGGTCATATAAATTGTACATTTTCAAATCCCCCTATCAAATTATGTCCTTTATCATTTCATAAACTTTTGCGAACGTTAAGTAAATTCAACTGAATCTAATTGCTTACCATGATTTTGATTTCATGTTTTCCCTCCAGATGAGTAAGAAATTGATACATACATTGTAATAGCACATCAAACTCTTGTAATGTTCGGTCGTTTATCCTGAAAGTTTTAACAAAGTTGATGCCAGATTAACCCCATACAATGCGCTTCTATTTGAAATATAGCTGTAATCATATTCATTCCCTTATCTTTAAAACTTAGCTCTAAAACATGTAGTGTTACTCAATTTTAAGCTAGTTCTTTGAGGAGAAATTAAAGGACAAATCGTATATTAAATAAAAATGCAGCCCCTTGGATCTTTCTCCTGTACGTTTTTGAAATATAAATAATATCAAAATCTGATAAATGTCCCATTAAAAAAAAATTAATCTCCCTGAAAAAAAAAACATGAACAAAAAACATAATCTTCAAGTTATATAAGAACAAAAAGTAGAGCTAGCGGCATAATTCCCAAAAATAAAAAACTCTGAGAACCAAGCCTTCTAAATCTTCCCATTCTTCTATGGCTTCATGATTTACCTTTCTTCAATACTATTAATCATCTAGAAATGTACAAAAAATGAAGGGGAATTAGTGCAAGAGGAGATCAATTCTCCCCCTTTGTATTATACTGATCAATCCAATATGCATTCCTAGAGCCTGTTTTGAGAGCCTATCAACAACTATATTGTTCTCTCAGTAGACATCATGATAGTAATAATAATAAGATAAGATTTAAATGGCACATGACACATTTATTTTTCTAGGAAAAATCACTGTTTTTATTCGAGAATATGAGAAATTACATTCCTAATCTGCTACTGCTCTTCAAAGCATTAAAAAAAAACTCTTTATAGGTTTCCTCCAAAAATAGACTCCTAATACATCTTTAGCTTGATGGTTGTGTATTAAAAGAGCACAGAGACAACCCCTTAACTATCTTGTCTTCAGTCCTATACATTTGTATAATGGTACTATGTCTTTATTTCTGATAGAAAACAAAAAGATCAATTTTTAACTGGCATTATGGCCTAGAACTTTAAACAGATTTTGATGATCATATCTATAGAAGTCTCCTTAAATAATAGATTCTGAGACATAATTTCTCCAACAGAGTTGGGGGAAAGACAAAGAAGCGACGAAAAGGAGATGGATAAAAGACACAAGCCATAAAGAGGTTGCAGTCACATCAAAGGGCAGCTTTGAACAGAGTATGTACATTGTAGAACCTTGGCACCTTTGTATATAATTATAGTTTTTATAGACTTTTTTTAGTTTTCTTTAAAATTTTAATTTTATGTGTTTAAACAACTTAAAGAAAAACATTCATAAATTATTATAATTATGATAAATTAAAAATATATATTCATAAATCACTATATTTTGAATTAAAAAATTAAAAAAAATCAATATATAACAAATATTTGAAATTGTGTTTTATTGCGGATGTGTGCACCCCATTTTATAAAAAATATGGTATAAATTCAACTATTTTTATTAATTTTTTATCCCAATCAAATTCAATTCAAATTGGAATTGGATTGTTGTTAGAATTATTAATCTACCTACTTAATTGGAATTTTGGCTATAAAGGTTTTTTTTACCCTTTAAAAAACCATTAAAAAAACCAAAAAAAATCATTCAAATTAAAAAAACACTTGAATCGTACTAAAAACTTATCTTCTTAGCTTTCATCATGTAAATGTTAGAACCATACAGCTAACTTGTATTGAACAAAGCCTGTGAGACCAAAACAATTCCCCATCTTCCTATACCAAAGTTGAGAAATCTTAACCCTAGCGGTTTGTTCTAACAACAGTTACTCACTTCCATTAAACCCTTGATACCAAGCTCCCTTTCTTCATTGGTTTTATCATACGTGCCCGCATCGGAATCTGCTTAGTACCTTTGAAGTGACTGGAACCTTGTCGATCCCTCTTTGTTTTTATTCGGCTACGAGGTATGTTTTTCTGTATTTATTTTGTTTACTCATCCTACATTCGGCTTGTCTGCGAATTGTTTGAAAAAATTTATCAATAGATTATAGCAGTAGCCATAGGCCAAATTCTATTATATGTTCCCCATTTCTGGTAAACCCTCCTCTGGATCATCATTACACACCTTTATTTTTCAAGGATTTGGCATATGTGAGCGCGGTTTGTCAAAGTTCCTCTTATGGTAGAGACACCCACTAGCTGTTTTTATTTTAAAAGTCCATATATTCGGTATTCCAACTAGCTGTTAGTCGAAATTCTCTGCATTTTAGCCATACCTTGTTGAGATCAGATTTATGTCAATTTTGATTGCTCTCTTCAACTTGTAATAAAAATACCTTCGATTTGAAACTGTAGGGAATTTTGCAATTGGTAAATAGAAATTAGCAAATTGACAAGTTAAAATAGAAAGGTCTCTGTAGTAACAATGATCAATGTTAAATAAAATATGATTCCAATCAGAGAAAACCTAGGTTGTGTATTCAGTAACTACTTACACTATTCTTATAAAGTTTGAGAAACCTCTTTTCCACAATTAATAAATAATAGATTTGCATTGACATAGCAAAATTTGGATGTTAGTTTCACAACAACACTCAACTAGAGGTATTGTGGATAATTCAAGAATTGAGATCCTTCAACAAAGTTAAAGCAATTCTTGCTTGCAACATGTTTTGTTGTGGAGTCTAAGTTCCATATACATTTTACTTTATTTTTGGTTTGGATCATTTTCGTGACAAACATTTGTATTAAGGACCCTTACTTCTGAAACAGGAACTTCTGTGGCAATGCATCGCTATTTTTAGTAGTTCCTGTCGTGCATGATGAAAATCACCATTGAAGTCTTTTTAGCCACACTGATTTAGTTTTAGACGTATCACACTCGATAATGGAAATGCCTTAGATCATTGGTTTTAACAATGATTGAATGTTAAAGCCTATACAAACTAACCATCCATCTGTTGCATTCATCACTAATAAAAGGATTTAGTTGGTAGTTTTATTACTTGAAGTTACTGTTGTATCAATCATGAATAGAAACATCTTTTTAATACTTTTGATGGGAAAATAGCTACAACATCTTATGAAAAAGCTAAATGATCAAGATAACTTTGACATCACAAATCAATAAAAATACTTACACCAAACCCACTTCATCATTATTATAATCACCAAGAATGCAAAGAATACAAATCCTCCACCTTCTTTTAAGCAATTTGTATTGACAGGCATTGGTAAATGATTAGCGATTGATGGTCACAAGTTAATTCCCATGGAGACCCACAACTTTCAAACACAATAATACATGGGTCATAAAGAGTTTAATTAGAGAAAATACCCAACAATAGAAACACTGCATTGTATGCCTTTGGGTAGATAGATCCTACCCTTCGAGTTTCTTCGTCCAACACTGTAATATATGGGACTGGCCCTAATTCTTATACTTATGAGCACAATTAATACAAGTGGAAGCATAATGCAGAGAATGAATACCTCCTCCATTGAAAAATATGGAAGTGAGTCCAGGGGAGAAGAGACTGCAAGAGAGACGAGTTTTGGGACGAGAAAGAAAGAACCCTTTGGTAGGGCTCATCCTGGCCATTGTCCTCGAAGGAACTTCACATGGATGACAAGGTGCATACACCATGCTCAAATTAATATTAGAACCTCCAGCTAGCATCCTGTCTGTCCTTCCTGAAAACAAAATCAAATCTTTAATAATCTCATACACTAATGGGATTTGGCATGCATGGATTTGGATAGATCATAGATTTGAATGGGATTGTTGCGTGGGACTTCACCCTATCGTGGAATAGCTACTGGATGATATGAAATTCACTAATCTGATACTTGTTGAAAGGAATCATTGTTACACTATGGATTGCCAACACTCGTAGAACTATAAGGCTTCTTGTTAATGCTCGTAGGCTAGGGAATCCTTATAAAGCTTTATGTATACAACTTGATTCGCTTGAATCCTTCGCATATACTATCAACACCTTGAAACTAGCTAAGCATCACTTTCTAGATCACGCCTTCAACACTATGCTCCTCATTATGCGTCCACAGACTACTTATTTATTCATCTGACAAGTATTCGTTGCATCCCATGGAGATATATAACAGTTGGTAGCCTGTTTTGTCCAAGTGACTCATGGTGTGAAGCAAGTGTTTGAAAAATTATTTCCTTTAGGTCTGTGGACTACTTAGCAATTCATGTTCAAGCAGTTTTCAATTTAATCCACTAGCAACGTATCCAATTCTGGATCTAGTCCTAGCGAACTCGGCCCCCCCCCAGTATATGTAGATTGAAGGGAATTATAGAGAGCATGAAATATGGATTGTATGAAGGAAGGGTATTGATTCAATCATATTGATTCTATGCCTTTTATGGTAAATAAACTTGGTCAATGGTACCTAACATGGATTTATATGGATCAACGATTTCCTAACAGTACAACGAAATTCCTAGATGTAGGCAAAAGATCAAGAAAATTAACATGAAACGATGAAATGGATTGACTAGTGGTTGGAGTGGTGTGTCCACTTGGAATTGGGGACTTGGAGTTGGGTGGAATGATGTGTCTACAACGGATCTGAAATCCAAGCCAATAACAATAACAGGCGTTTTCAAGAAATATGAAGCAGTGTTTTTGATAGCCAAGCCATTGATTAAAGGAAAAATGCTTCTGGAACAATGCCTTCAATGATCTTAAAACCAAAATAAATAGATAGTTGACTTATTATTGATTTGAATTGCTATATGTTTAGTTTCAATTGTTTTTTATTGTGCAACCTGTTCATAATTACCTATTTCTTTTTTTAATTAAGGGCACTTGAGCACTGCTTAAAATTTTGTCGACCAATTATGGAAAAAATAAATTTTGTTTTAGATCTAGTTTTCTCTCAAAATTCCATAAATTGGAATTTATGGATCTGAAGCATAGTTATCGTGATATATTTACGTCACTGCTGAAATACAGATAAAAGCTGAAATACAGAGAAAATGTGTCAAGAAACAGAAAGCATAGAACCTTTTGATTATACAAATTATACCCCAATGTTTTGTTAATTGTATGAGTTTTAGAACCATTGGACTTTCACTCCAAGGATAGAATTGAAGGATGGAAATGTTAATTGTACAATTGAAAAAATGAGAGGAAAAACCTAAAAGGACTCTTATAGATTAAGATAAATAAAAACAAAAACAAAAACCTTTAAAGTTAGCATCTGCTTTCCATAAAATCCATAAAATCTAAAGGGGCGACTGTATATAAACTAAACAGATTTCTTTGATAGGTTCAGTTGTTGTAGGAAAATCGATAACTAAAATATAGAGAGAAGCCATTGTAGAATACAAGGTAGAGGATTACCATAGACAATATAGAAAGGTTCTTTTGTTTCACTGGCTAATTAAAACCAATTTCAATGAGTCCAAGCTATGTTATTTTCAAATGTTTACAGGTAATTACTAGGATATATTATAATCTTGATAACAAGAGTTATATTATAATTTGTTGTTGATTATGTTTCTTCTTTTGATTGATTTCATTACTTGGTTTTATAAACCTGCATGCAGAAAGCTTAACTTTATCATAATCTTTTTAAGTAAAAATGAATTGTCTCAGGCCAAATAAGAAGAATATTTTGTTGATAGGTTAAATAACAATGCTTGCATATTGATTTGCTTATCAAAAGCATTATTCTTAAATGCCTAATAAATGCCAATGCAAACTTAGAATAAAATTTTGAAAGTTGTTTCTATTTGTGTACTAGTAAATTGAAACGACAACAAAGTCGTTCATAGAGTCCTTGCTAGCTGATGAAAGGAACTAATAATACGATAATAAATACATAATAATGTGTCCCAGATTATAACAATATAATATGTTGTTAGCCTAAACTTTAAATAATGGAGAACAAGTTTTTCTAAATTGTGGAGAACAAACTTATTGATTTTTTTCAAATTCATCCAACTTTATAAATTTAATAATATGATATTAAATACAAATAATGTGTCCCACATTATAACAATATAATATTTTGTTAACCTAAACTTTCAATTGAAAAATTATAATAATTTTAAGCTTTATATATATATAAACAAATATTTAAATAAATCACCATAGCAACAAGCAAATTGTTCTCTTCATCTATATAAAAAATATCTCAGTTTTTTAAAATAACGAGGTTATAGATTTATGTTAATATTGCTTAAAATGTAGTATATATATTTATTTTATAATAATAATTAAAACAAGTTATAAATTTAAAAACAAATCTACTTAATATTTTTTTTAGAACATTATTTTAAAGAAATTTTGAAAAATTTAAATTTTATATGGATATGTATAAGTTATGGTTTTGTCACTACTTAGGAAATGCCAAAAATATAATGAGTGATATGTAGACCCTGTGACAACTTATTGACTAGATCTATGTTCTCTGAGCAGTGACACTGTGGAGGTTATGTCCACTCCGATATACATGAAAAAAACTTCATACAAGGATGATATGGCGAATGATCTCCTAGAAGTATTTAATAATAATTCTTTAGTATTTTCCCACGGGGAGTGGAATAGATGGTGAATAGGTGTACTATTAAGGCACTCCTTTTTTAGGTCACCAGTTCAAAACTTTGTGGGTACTAGCTTACAACAAAAAATGCTATGGTATCTAGGGCGTGTTTGGAGGTGGAGAAGGGAAGGAAGGGTTAGATAAATATTAGGTCGTGTGCGAGGAAAAAACTAGTGGGGTTGTGGAAGGGGGCCTAACATCAATCACCAAAGCTAAGACTAAATTAAAAATTCCAGTGCCTAGTGAGGATTATGTGGTGGATGAGCTTCATGTAGGTAGTATTCTTGGTGGTTTTAGGCCCCTTAGAGTAGGGAATCCATCAACAAGTATTTCCTAATGATATTGATTTCTTTGAATATCAGGGGTTTTGGGGGATCCTAAATATTTTTGCTCTGAGACACATCTTAGTTTTCATTAAACCTGATGTTATGTTCCTTTGAGAAGTTATGGTGGTTTCCATCAAAACTAGGGAGGTCTTTACATCCATTCTGTTAAGATGGAATGTTTGTTCTGTGGATGCAGAGGGTCTGTCGAGGGGTATGGTGTTAGCTTGGAACCCAATGAAAGTGAATTTTGAAGCTGCTTTTTCTGTTGCATATATCTTTCTTCATGGTTATGTTTGAGATAACAATATTAAGTTAATAATGTTGACTTGCTACGGTCCTCACTTGTTCCGAAAGGAATTCTAGTCCTTGTGTTTTGAGGATGAACTGTCCAATGATCTGGGGTTTATCTTAGGAGGGGATCTAAACTTATTGATAAATGACAAAGAATCATGGGGGTGTACAACTAGCATGGATTGGTTGGACTACCATTTTGCACATTCCTTTGTGAAGGTTGACATTCCTTTGTAAAGGTTGGACTTGTGGATGTAATTCCTTCTCCTGTTATTACCATCGGGAGGAATGGTAGATAGCAGAAGGGTTTATGGCCAAGCATATTGATCAATTTCTTGTGGTATAGTCTCTTGTTGATAGTGCTTTCAAATATAGGTTATGGGTCGAGCCTTGTAGTTTGTTGGACCATATCCCTATAGTGCTCCATCTGGATTTTGTTTAGGCACTTTACAAGTATCCTTTCAACTTCAACCAATCCATAGCAAGTGAGAATGATTTATTTCTCTGGTTCGTGACAATTGGCATGATTTTGAAGAGGGAAGAGGTAAGTCTAAATTGGAACATGTGATTGTGAGTTTAAAGGTCCTTAGATTTGTGATCACCAAGTGGTTCAGAAGGAAGAAAAAGGAGATGCAAGCATAATTTGTCGACATTGAGGAGAATACAAGGGTTGTTTATTATAATAATTCTTCAAGTGTATTCTTTGATTCAAAGAATATATGACTTTGGAATCCATAAAGCATAAACTATTATATATTGAAGAGGAATCATGGAGGTTGAAAAGTAGGGCACTACACAACAAAACAAAAAATATAAATGCGCAGAGAAGAGGAGGGTGGTAAATTCTCTCTAGGAGATCAAATATTCTAATGGAGAGGTATGTGGAACACGGGAGGAGCTAAAAAAGGAGGCCTAATTGCATTTTCAGACCTTTTTCCAAGCCCCAGATGAAAATCACATTGGCCGGTATTTCAAGGTAATTTGTAATTACCCTTCTTACTTTACTCAAGAAGAGAGTACGAAGGTTAGTGGTCATGTTTCTTTAGAGGAGGTTAAAAATATATTATCTGGTTTTGCTAAGGAAAAGAGTTATGGGCATGATGGCTAGACTGTCAAGCCCTTCTTGTAGTTTTTAGTATCGTTGGTCATAATTCGCTGACAATGGTTGAGGAATATAGGACTTTGGGTAGGATTATAGGAGCTTTAAGCTCGACCTTTATAGATTTGATACCCTAAAAGTCAAGTTCCTCTTCCTCCATTGAGTTCAACCCCATCTCCCTTTGCAACTTGTTCTATAATTTAACAGCAAAAATAATTGCCTTAAGGATTAATACATGTTGAGACATCTATCTAGAGAACAATTTGGGTTTCTTCACAATAGATAGACTATAGATGTTGTAGGTGTTGCTCAAGTAGGAATGCACTCGATCAAGGTAATAAAGTTGGAATCCATTCTTCTAAAACTGGACCTAGTCAAGTCTTATGATCATGTGGATTGGGTTTTCTTGAGATTGATCCTCCTCTAGATAGTATTGGACCCTGAGATGGCAACTTGGATAATGGATCGTGCTACCTCTATAAACTATGTAGTTTTGGTGAGTGGGTCCCCCATTGACTTCTTCCAAATCCATCAAGGATTAAGGAAAGGATGCCCCTTGACTCCTTTTCTCTTTCTATTGGTGGTTGATAATTACTAAGAAGAGGTCTAAAGGCTTGATATCTAGTATCAAAGTTTCAGAAAATCATTTGTTGTCTCACTCCTTATTTGTTGATGATGTGCTTATAGTTGGGGAAGGACCATTCTAGGGATGGGTAAAATATCACTCTTTTGAATCTTTTTTGTAATGCTTCAGGTATGGTAGTCAACTCAAAGAAGGATGTGTTGTTGTAGAATGGTTTCAT
>LPNX010664786.1:178083-193326 GCA_001517045.1 Pseudotsuga menziesii
GCTCGAGGAGGGGCTATTTTACTTTGAAGAAGTTTCTAACCTCACTGTTATTCATAAGGGTTCTCTTCATGCCTTTTTGTTTTTTGTGGTTTAAAATTCATGGGGGGTTGGGATGTATACTTTTCTTTGTTATGTTCTTAGTAGATTTGGCTATGTTAAGATTTTGTGAGCTTGGGAATGTGTACTAAACAATAGTGGTAATGTCATTATGTATTAGCCTTATATATGGACATGTGCTCTTCTTTTTTAGATAGTGACTCGTTATGTAACATCTATCTTGATTCTAATAAAGAAATATTAGATATGAAGCTTTTTATGTTGAAAAAAAAAACTTTATATACCTTTTTAAATAAGAAAGTAAAACAATACAATATAATTCATTAACACTTGTTTTCACATTTCATATAAATCTTAACATATACGTGAATTTGACTCCTTAAACTTTGTGCTTTTAGTTTTTAGAAATGTTAATTTCCAAAACAATGTGAAAAACATAAACATTGTACAATTTTATATTTATTGCAAAATTTCATATTTTCATAATGTAACTATCTTAAATTAATTCAAGTTATTAATATAAAAAATAATTTATAAACATATTTATTCATAATCAATCTGTTTTATTGGTTCTCCCTTTACACGAAGTGTATCTATATGATATTCTGGTTATTTTTTGTAATGCTTCGGGAATGGATATCAGTGTGGAGAAATCCTATGTTTATTATCATAAACTTCTCAAGGAGGTTTTATGAGAGTTTAATTATTTGTTCCAATATATTTTTGCAAACTATGAAGATCGATTCAGATATCTTGGGTTTGTTTTGAAACCTAACAAGTATAGGGTGGTGGACTAGATGTGGTTAGTAAAAAAGATTGAGACAAGAATAAACAACTAGGCTTATAGATTCCTCTCTTTGGGAGAGAGACTAACTTTAATTAAGGTTGTTTTCATATAAAACTTACAAACTTGAGACTGAATTGATATTATACATTTTGATCATTCCAATACTTTTTCCAGATTCAAACTTTCATGTTCATAGAAATCCTTTGTAACCAAAATTATGTTATATATCATGCAAGGATCCATGTATGATTGAGTTGTTATTTTCTATTATGAACCAGATACCCTCCTGCATTTGAGCTCTCTCATTTGTGAGTTCATTTCTTTACCTGTATATGTGCTTGACAACCACCTGATCCATCCGTTCAGTGAGACTATGTACCTCAATGAGACTAAAACTTAACTTTGAATTTATTTATTTTTCCATGAAAAAAATAAAAACTTTTAATTTATCGAAAATATTACATTTTTCATATAGCCCTCGCTATGCTTGTATTTTCAAAACAATAATCTTTTTAAAAATCATTAAAAAATGAGTCTTTGTATTGATCTCCTTTTAAGAAAATCAATGCTTACTATTCCCCTTCTTACCAGAAATCATCTATGAATCATTAGCAAATATCAAATGTTTTTCACAAAAAGTGTCTAAAACATCAATTTAGCCATGTTCATATACTGTTCATATAAAACTTAAAAACTTGAGACTCAACTGATATTATACATTTTGATCATTCCAATACTTTTTTTGGATTCAAGCTTTGGTGTCCATAGAAATCCTTTGTAACCAAAATTCTGTTATATTTCATGCAGGGATCCATGTATGATTGAGTTGTTATTTTCTAGATTTGAACCATGTACACTCTTGCATTTGAGCTCTCTCATTTGTGAGTTCATCTACCTTTACATTCTTTACCTGTATATGTGTTTGACATCCACCTAATCCGTCTATTCAATGAGACTATGCACCTCATCAAGTAACGGAGCAAGTTGAGTATTGTGGATCTTGTTGATACCATTTATCCATTTGATGATGATTTGGGAGTCCCCAAAAACATGCATATTTTTACCTATTTCTCCACTGCCAATCGTATCAGAAGTCTAATAGCACTTAATTCCATGAAATTATTAGTACCTTCACCAATTCCAGCTTTGAAACTAAACCAGTGACCCTTAGATAAATGCAGAATCCCCCCAGCTCCACAAGACCTCTGCTCTCTTTTGGTTGCACCATCAAAATACCCCCATGGTCTAGTCCTATCTATATCTTCTTCTTTCACCAGTATAGTTTTTATGTTTATATTTTCTTGTGGAAAAGATCTCATCACCCACAGACTAGATTTTTAGCATTCCATATGTTCCAAGAAACGATTAAAGAAAGAGATTTGAAATCATTTAAGTCATCCATGTTGCTCCACTCCTTTAAGAAATGGTTCCACAGTATCCCCTAACCATAGATTATTCATTTTAACTTTACTTTATATATCTTTCCAAACACTTATGGTATATTAAAGGACAAAACACCACCAAATGACAATTACAAATAACATATGTCATATCCCTCTCTCCCTTTTCTTTTGAGTACATCCCAAGTGAGTTCTTTATGAGAAAGTAGGGACCAGATTAATATTGTTGTCTTCCGGATGGGCATTTAAATTTCGAAACAACCATCCACTACCAAAACGGTTCACCAGTTTTGAAAAAATCCAAGCTAAATTATCATGGTTTCCAAATAGCTTAATATGAGAAGAGATTAATAAATTTGTATATGCTTTCCACAAGATCCCATCATTTTGATCAACCAGATCGAGATCGAGATCGTCAACTTTTTCCCATCCTTAATTCATAATATTTCTAGACCACAAATGAACAATATCTTTTAGGAAAAAACACCTTGTTATCAAGGTTGTTCCAAAATATGCTTAAGCAAAAGATGTCTCTATTTGTAACCTACCCAAGGATCAACACCCACCCAAAGAGCATACCCATCTCCAACCTTCCACGATAATCCAATACCTATCAAATCAAAAGCTTGTAAAACCACTTTCCAACATATAGAAATGTTCTTGCGAAGCTTTAGCTTTGAAAAGCACCTGATCCAATCTAGAACCGTGAAGATAAAGACATTTTCAAATTTTAAATAAATAAGTTTACAGGAGCCATTTATTAAATAATTAATTTAATTAAATATGAAAAATTAAACGTAACTTTGAATTTAGAGAATACACGTAAACAAAACTCTTTCTTAAAAATTAATTTAATTGCACAAAGAGAAGCGAAGTGCTCTCAGCCCAGTATGGGGGAGATGTTGTCACGTTATTATGCTAGCTGACATAAAAAAAACATTATGTTAATCAACATAAATAAAAAAATTATATTGTGGATTCATCTATTTATATAATATTGTGGATTCCCCTTCCCACAACACTTCCAAAGATACCAATGATTCCATGTTTGGAAATTCTTCTAACTCAGTGCACCCGTGAACATATAAGTTTTGAAGCTTTGTGGCGTGCTCCAATCCTGGTATGCTCTTCAACTTCACGCATCCCGATGCCCACAACACTTCCAATGATTCCATGTTTGGCAGCTCTTCTAACTCGGTGCACCCGTGAACATATAAGTTTTGAAGCTTTGTGGTATGCTCCAATCCCGATATGCTCTTCATCTTCATGCATCCCCCTGCCCACAACACTTCCAAAGATACCAATGATTCCATGTTTGGCAGCTCTTCTAACGTGCACCCGTGAACATCTAACTTTTGAATCTTTGTGGCGTGCTCCGATCCCGGTATGCTCTTCAGCTTCATGCATCTCTGTGCCAACAAGTCCGTCAAATATACCAATGATTCCATATTTCGTAGCTCTTCTAACTGGGTGCACCCGTTAACATCTAAGTTTTGAAGCTTTGTGGCGTGCTCCAATCCCGGTATGCTCTTCAGCTTCACACATCCCTGTGCCGACAAGTGCCTCAAAGATACCAATGATTCCATATTTGGCATCTCTTCTAACTGGGTGCACCCGTTAACATCTAAGTTTTGAAGCTTTGTGGCGTGCTCTAATACCGGTATGCTCTTCAGCTTCACGCATCCATGTACGCTCAACTCCTCCAAACATGGTGGCAACTGGAAAGTTTAGTGTTTTAACTATAAGAAAGATATGTATATAATTTGCTGGAGACATTCTAACCAGTTAACACATATTTACACAAACTAATTTCAATTTACCCGTGATTCTGGTTTCCACAGTGTTTGTAATGTGCTCCCAGACACTCGTAGAACCCTTTACTTTTTTATTGGAATCCAAGAAGGTAGGGAGGAGTATGGACACTGTTTCCACTAGAGCGATAGGAGATCTGGGGACTTCACGCTCTTGAGAATGCATTCCAAGAGAATACCTTCAGTATCTACAAGTTGCAACCTCCTCAGTTGTATACAGTCAAATTCCTCATCATCAAATTCCTCCTTGTTATCAAGAGATTCACTAAGAACCATTCTAATTTCGTGCACGGTAATTACCTGTCCATCATCCAAAAATGTTTATTATTACAAAATAATGAACCAAAAAATTGACTATTTACTGAATGATTGACTACTTACAGACGATTGCTGCAACAAATCATCTACACGCCAAAACTGAAGCGGCTGGGAGACACGAGCATACATATTTTACTCCATGATCGGTTCCATCCCACCTCTTCTAAAACTTTGACCAGACACTTGTTTTGTAGATGGCCTAGCTCTCCTACCCAACCTGAGCCATTCCATATTGTGATGGCTGTATCCCTATTTTTTTCGTAAGAAAAAACATGCAATATCTAAAAACATCTATTTTTCGTCACTCTAGAGGGCTTCATAACTAATTCAAAGCCTTTCTTGTATCTCACCGAGAAGTGTTTTGAGAAGTTTACAGGAGTCATTATTATCGTAATCAAATTGATGATGACTACGACGAATACAATGATGTTGACTTATTGTATGATGATGACGACTATGTGGATGTCAATGATGATTATGCATGTGGTACCACTTTTGGATTCTAATTGAATCTAATGACACCTAAATGTATGGAACAACATCTAAACAACCCTATTATCATCAAAATTACTTTAATGACATATAAATGACCTTAACAATTATATGACATGAATCCTAATGGTGACTAGTGATTAAGAACACTAATGGCATATGAGTGACCATAATGACAATGATGAAGATGATTTTGTTGATGATGTACTTAATGCTGATGACGATGATGATAATGAGGATGATTATCAATATGATGTTGATGTACCATATGGCATTGATGATGATGATGATGATGATGACAATGTCAATGTCCATGATGATGATGCATATCATAATACTTTTGGATACTGCAAGACTTGAGATATTGAAGTTAATAACAAGTAATAGAGGTTGTTAGGTGTTGACCATAAACTTATTGTTAGTCATTGGGATTTACATATACTAATAAGGCCATTGGGTTTAGTAGTTCCCCCACCCCCCCACCCCTACACCCCCCTTACAGAAAGATAGTATTCCAAGACCACCTATCATGGTGCTACCAAAATGTCACCCTATAAGGTTGTTTTGGACAACCCCCCCAAAAATACCCTCATTTTTACCAAGAACATCCAAGGCACAAGAAGTGGATATCAATCTTAACACAAAAGCTAACTTTCTTTGTACTCTTAAGGACATTTTTGTCTTGGTTTAAAATGGAATGAAGCAACAAGCATTTCAATAATGCTCATATGTTAATTTGAAGAAGTGGATCAAATGTTTTTACATCTTTGGCCTTATAAGCGGACATCTCTCAAGGAAAAAAGAAATTAGCTTCTCAAGTTTTATGGCACCTATCAAATCTTCTAGCATTACGCTACACTATTGACCAATGTTTGATTCCCATGGAATTTATTTTACATTATAAAAGAGTGATTGAAAACATAGAGGTAAATGCCCAACTTATAACACTAGAATATGGGCATTCACATGGAAACACACACACACACACCTTGCATATCTAAGCTTGTCTATATGTACTCTTTGAGAGTGACTTTTACTTGGCACTTTAAGTTAATCACAAAGGCTTTTAGAGATATGGGTTGAACTTATAACACCAAGACACAATGACTTGTGTAGAGAATGGATGATGTATTTTATTGGGGGTGAATTTCAAAGATACTCTTCTTTTTGTAATGACGTGTGTCTTATTACTTGATGCACCTTTTAGATGATTTATTTTGGCTATAGGAGTAGATGCAATATCATGTAGAGGAGATATCAGTAATTTTAGTATGTCAACAATCCAAGTTCACTTTAAAACACACTTTGGATCCCCTTTACGTAGGGAATGCAATGACTAGAGATGAGGATTATTTTAAAGTTCGACAGGTACTTTTTTCCTCCATATGAAGGTACATTTCAAGTCCATAGGATTCAAGTGGTCATAGATGCTGGAAGACTAGCGTCAGATGCTTTTACAACCTTATCAGTGAAGGGCATTTTCATGAATCTCAGCAGCCCATTCACAGTCTTAGAATGGTACCCGTTCATAATTTTCGCATTCTCTAGCTCAATTTCCCATACACGGTCATATAAATTGTACATTTTCAAATCCCCCTGTCAAATTATATCCTTTATCATTTCAGAAACTTTTGCGAACGTTAAGTAAATTCAACTGAATCGAATTGCTTACCATGATTTTGATTTGATGTTTTCCCTCCAGATGAGTAAGCAATTGATACATACATTGTAATAGCACATCAAACTCTTGTAATATTTGGTCATTTATCTTGAAAGTTTTAACAAAGTTGATGCCAAATTAACCCCATACAATGCGCTTTTGTTTGAAATATAGCTGTAATCATATTCATTCCCTTGTCTTTAAAACTTAGCTCTAAAACATGTAGTGTTACTCAATTTTAAGCAAGTTCTTTGAGGAGAAATTAAAGGACAAATCGTATATTAAAGAAAAATGTAGCCCCTTGGATCTTTCTCCTGTACGTTTTTGAAATATAAATAATATCAAAATCCGATAAATGTCCCATTAAAAAAAAAAAAATCTCCCTGAAAAAAAAAACATGAACAAAAAATACAATCTTCAGGTTATATATGAACAAAAAGTAGAGCTAGCGGCATAATTCCCAAAACCAAAAACCTCTGAGAACCAAACCTTCTAAATCTTCCCATTCTTCTATGGCATCATGATTTACCTTTCTTTAATGAAGGGGAATTAGTGCAAGAGGAGATCAATTCTCCCCCTTTGTATTATACTGATCGATCCAATATGCATTCCTAGAGCCTGTTTTGAGAGCCTATCAACAATTGTATTGTTCTCTCAGTAGAAATCATGATAGTAATAATAAAAAGATCAGATTCAAATGGCACATGACACATTTATTTTTCCAGGAAAAATCACCGTTTTTATTTGAGAAGATGAGAAATTACATTCCTAATCTGTTGCTACTCTTTCAAAGCATTAAAAAAAAACTCTTTATCGGCTTCCTCCAAAAACAAACTCCTAATACATCTTTAGCTTGATGGTTTTGTATTAAAAGAGCACAAAGACAACCCCTTAACTATCTTGTCTTTAGTCCTATACATTTCTATAATGGTACTATGTCTTTATTTCTGATATAAAACAGAAAGATCAATTTTTAACTGGCATTATGGCCTAGAACTTTAAACAGATTTCGATGATCATATCCATAGAAGTCTCCTTAAATAATAGATTCTGAGACATAATTTCTCCAACAAAGTTGGGGGAAAGACGAAGAAGAGACAAAAAGGAGATGGATAAAAGACATAGGCCATAAAGAGGTTGTAGTCACAGCAAAGGGCAGCTTTGAACAGAGTATGTACATTGTAGAACCTTGGCACCTTGGTATATAATTATAGTTTTTATAGACTTTTTATATGACCTTGGCATATAATTATATCTACTAATTTTATTTTATTATTTAAAAAAAACATTTAGTTTTCTTTAAAATTTTAATTTTATGTGTTTAAACAACTTAAATAAAAACATTCATAAATTATTATAATTATGATAAATTAAAAATATATATTCATAAATCACTATACCTCTGCTCCCTTTTGGTTGCACCATCAAAATACCCCCATGGTCTAGTCCTATCTATATCTTCTTCTTTCACCAATCTAGTTTTCATGTTTATATTTTCTTGTGGAATAGATCTCATCACCCACAGACTTCGATAAACACATTGAATTCATAGAATGAACTTGTCCTCAAAACAAACTAGAATTTTGACATTCCATATGTTCCAAGAAACGATTAAAGAAAGAGATTTGAAATCATTTAAGTCATCCATGTTGCTCCACTCCTTTGAGCAATGGTTCCACAGTATCCCCTGACCATAGATTATGCATTTTAAGTTTACTTTCTATATCTTTCCAAACACTTATGGTATATTAAAGGACAAAACACCACCAAAAGACAATTACAAATAACATATGTCAGATCCCTCTCTCCCTTTTCTTTTGAGTACATCCCACATGAGTGCTTTATGAGAAAGTAGGGACCAGATTAATATTGTTGTCTTCTGAATGGGCATTTAAATTTCGAAACAACCATCCACTACCAAAATGGCTCACCAGTTTTGAAAAAATCCAAGCTAAATTATCATGGTTTCCAAATAGCCTAATATGAGAAGAGTTTAATAAATTTGTATATGCTTTCCATAAGATCCCATCATTTTGATCAACCAGATCGAGATCGATATCATCAGCTTTTGCCCATCCTTAATACATAATATTTGTAGACCACAAATGAACAATGTCTTTTAGGAAAAAACACTTTTTTATCAAGGTTGTTCCAAAATATGCTTAAGCAAAAGATGTCTCTATTTGTAACCTACCCAAGGATCAACACCCACCCAAACAGCATACCCATCTCCAACCTTCCAGGATAATACAATACCTATCAAATCAAAAGCTTGTAAAACCACTTTCCAACATATAGAAATGTTCTTGCGAAGCTTTGAAAAGCACCTGATCCAATCTATAACCGTGAAGATAAATACATTTTCAAATTTTAAATAAACAAGTTTACAAGAGTCATTTATTAAATAATTAATTTAATTAAATATGAAAACTTAAACTTAACTTTGAATTTAGAGAATACAGGTAAACAAAACTCTTTCTTAAAAATTAATTTAATTGGAGGGAGAGAAGCAAAGTGCTCTCAGCCCACATAAAAAAAACATTATGTTAATCAACATAAATAAAAAAAAATTATATTGTGGATTCATCTATTTATATAATATCCAATCAATCCAAAATCAATTCATCAAATAAACTTCAATATATGACAAATGAAAAATATTTAAAAAAAAAATTGAGAAATATAAATTACATATGGAAAAATGAGAAATATAAATTACATATGGACTTAAATAAAATAAATTAGCAGATATCCATAAATTAGATCTCTCTGGGTGCTTGATAAATCTAGGTTTAAAATGGATATATGCTAATTTACTAGATTTGTTCTTTAGAAAATGATCATTTGTATTTTTTTAATGTTCTTTCTCAGGTTCATTTGTCTTTTTATTCTCTCTAACATATATTAAAGGTTAATGATTACCAGAAATGCTACTCTTTTTTAAAGGTATTCAACCTTCTTAAAAGATTATAGCCTTTTTATTTTATTTTATTTTTAATTACTTTTAATATAAATTTAAATTAACTAACTTTTTTAATAATTCATCGTAATAATAATAAATCATTTTTTATAATAAAATTTAGATATAGTTTGGTGTGGCTTAAGTGTACAATATTGATATATTTGATTATGGCTCATTGATTAGAATCAAGGAGTGTCATCCAAATAGTATTGATGAGATCAATGTGTGTTTAACCTAACACTACACCAACAATCTCCTAAAACAAAAAATATATATAGCGAATAGTATGTCGCCTAATTTATCAAATAATAATAAAAAGTAATGAAAAGTAATTAAAAGATCCATTTTATACCCAGATTTACCAAACACCAAAAGTATCAAAATGTTTGAGGTGTAATTTTTTATGGAAACTTAAAAAATTAAATCCCTCTTGATTTTTTCTAGATCCAATGGTTAAATTAAATTAATCACAGTTACTAAGTTATGAAAACACAGGTTACAAATTACAATATGTGTACAGTGTAGGACATAATAAAAATAAAATAAAAATAAACCGAATTGTGAACGGCCGCAATCGCCCCTTCTGCTTTAGCTTTCCACTACTCCCATGTTGGACACTGTAATTTGGGACATTTGGATACATCAAGCTCCGTCAACCACCTACAATATTCAACACCTTCCACCTCTTCTAACTCCCAGTACCCGCTGACATTTAACTCTAGAAGCTCTGTTGCATGCTCCAACCCGCTTATGTTCTTCAGCTTCATGCATCTCTCTACCCACAACACTTCCAAATATACCAATGTTTCCATATTTGGAAGCTCTTCTAACTCGGTGCACCCGCTAACATTTAACTTTAGCAGCTTTGTCGCGTGCTCCAACCCCCTTATGTTCTTCAAGTTCACACATCCCCCTACGCACAACATTTCCAAAGATACCAATGTTTCTATATTTGGCAGATCTTCTAACTCGGTGCACCCGCAAACATCTAATTCTTCGAGGTTTGTGGCGTGCTCCAATCCCGGTATGCTCTTCAGCTTCACGCATCCCCTTGTGCACAACACTTCCAAAGATACCAATGTTTCCATGTTTGGCATCTCTTCTAACTTGGTGCACCCGTGAACATCTAACTTTTGAAGCTTTGTGGCGTGCTTCAATCCTGGTATGCTCTTCAGCTTCATGCATCCCCTTGCGCACAACTCTTCCAAAGATACCAATGTTTCCATGTTTGGTAGCTCTTCTAACTCGGTGCACTCGTCAACATCTAACTTTTGAATCTTTGTGGCGTGATCCAATCCCAGTATGCTCTTTAGCTTCACGCATCCCCTTGCACACAACACTTCCAAAGATACCAATGTTTCCATGTTTGGCAACTCTTCTAACTCGATGCACCAGTCAACATCTAACTTTTGAATCTTTGTGGCATGCTCCAATCCCGATATGCTCTTCAGCTTCATGCATCCCCTTGCGCACAACACTTCCAAAGATACCAATGTTTCTATGTTTGGAAGCTCTTCTAACTCTGTGCACCCGTCAACATCTAACTTTTGAAGCTTTGTGGCATGCTCCAATCCCGGTATGCTCTTCAACTTCATGCATCCCCCTGCCTACAACACTTCCAAAGATCCCAACGTTTCCATCTTTGGCAGCTCTTCTAACTCGGTGCACCCGTCAACATCTAACTTTTGAAGCTTTGTGGCATGCTCCAATCCTGGTATGCTCTTTAGCTTCATGCATATCCTTGCCCACAACACTTCCAAAGATACCAATGTTTCCATGTTTGGCAGCTCTTCTAACTCAGTGCACCCGTGAACATCTAACTTTTGAAGCTTTATGGTGTGCTCCAATCTCGGTATGCTCTTCAGCTTCATGCATCCCCCTTCCCACAACACTTCCAAAGATACCAATGTTTCCATATTTGGTAACTCTTCTAACTCGGTGCACCAGTGAACATCTAACTTTTGAAGCTTTGTGGCGTGCTCCAATCCCGGTATGCTCTTCATCTTCATGCATCCATGTACGCTCAACTCCTCCAAACATCGTGGCAACTGCAAAGTTCATTGTTTTAACTGTAAGAAATATATTTATATAATTTGCTAGAGACATTCTAACCACTCAACACATATTTACACAAACGAATTTCAATTTACCTATGATTCTGGTTTCCACAGTGTTTGTAATGTGCTCCTAGACACTCGCAGAACCCTTAACTTTTTCATTGGAATCCAGGAAGGTAGGGAGGAGTATGGACACTGTTTCCACCAGAGCGATAGGAGATCTGGGGACTTCACCCTCTTGAGAATTCCTTCCAAGAGAATACCTTCGGTATCTACAAGTTGCAACCTCCTCAGTTGTATACGGTCAAATTCCTCATCATCAAATTCCTCCTTGTTATCAAGAGATTCACTAAGAACCATTCTAATTCCGTGCACGATAATTACCTGTCCATCATCCAAAAATGTTTATTATTACAAAATAATCAACCACAAAATTGACTATTTACTAAATGATTGACTACTTACAGACGATTGCTACAAAAAATCATCTACACTCCAAAACCGAAGTGGCTGGGAGACACGGGCTTCAGCTCTTCCCAAGTCTCTTAGATGGTCATGCATACTTATTTTACTCCATGATCTCTTCCATCCCACCTCTTCGACCACTTCGACCAGACACTTGTTTTGTAGAGTTTGAAACCCCAGCTCGCCTACCCAACCTGAGCCATTCCATTTTGTGATGGCCGTATCCCTATTTTCTCCTAAGAAAAAACATGCAATATCTAAAAACATCTGTTTTTCGTCGCTCTCGAGGGCTTCATAACTAATTCGAAGCCTTTCTTGTATCTCACTAGGAAGTGCTTTGAGAAGTTTGTCCAATTGCTGATGCCAAAAAGACATGTCGATGTTTCCCCACAGAAGTGCCCCGAACACTTTTAAAGACAGAGGCAATCCATTACAAGCATTCACAAACTTCTCACTCAAATCTTCAAATTCTGGGGGTGGATAGGACCGCCTCCGAGAGTGTTGTTAATTAAGCCTGTTTAACTTATAAATGGATGATTCTTCTACTCCTGATCTTCTGAGAACATCCCTATCTCGAGATGTAATCAATATTAAGCTATTTGAGTGGATGGAATTTTGATTTGGCACAAGTGCATCAACCTGATCCACCTTATCTACATCATCTAAAATTAATAAAATCTTCTGAGAGGGGAGATTCTTTTTAAGCATTGCTATGGCCTCATACTCAATGGATAATTGCAAATTTGTTCCATTCAACTGCGTAAGAACACTGCACTGCAATGAAAGTAAAGAGCCTTTATTTACATTTTCTCTTACATCACCTAAAAAACAACATCTACTGTATTGTGAACTCTTTCTATTGAAGAATTCTTTGGCCAGTGTTGTCTTTCCAGCAACACCCAACTCAACAATCCCCAGGATATGAGATTTTCTTACACTTTGCAAATGTGGAAATAAGACTTTATTTTCAAAATCTGCTATCTTTTCATCTAAACCTGTTGGATATTTGGCCACATCCAATGGTTTCTTCACATATGTCAAGACACTTTCAATTACATTGTTTAGCAATATCCCCTCGTCACTGGTTATTCAAATAGAAATACATATAACTAGTTAGAAACAGAAGCCTATGTATATCTATTGAACACAAGGTAATACAAATAAGGGGAGTTTGACTACTTACCTGTTACACTCACTTAGCTCGAAGCCCCTTATTTGAGAAATCTTCTTAAGAGTGTTTCTCCACTGCTCAACAGTCACTGGGTTGTATCGCAACATCTTCTGATGAGCTTGAGGAGCATTTCTCAAACGTTGAATAGAAAGAGGGTTTCTCCAATATTGAATAGAAAGAGCGTTTCTCCAATTTGTAATACTTGTGGAGCCTAGTGCCGAATTCTATCCTTGAGTTTGAGGATCATCCGTTGTCGTTTGTTCAAGTTTACGTAGAGCTTGAGAATACACTCCATCCTTTCCCCCCTGTGTCCACCTAAGCCCATCATGTTTCACGTGGTAAAACACTGGAATTATGGGAGCCTTTGACTCAGTACACATCCATAGGAGCTCATTTAGGCACCACTCCGACTCAGCTATCTCTGAGATAAAATAGCTACGTTGACATAGGCTGCTCGAATATCCCCTCTTATTTGAGGGGCGAAATCGTCTCCTCTTTGCAGTTCCGGCTTATCCAGAAATACCTTGAGTCCTTAAGAATGAAGGCGGTGTTAGAGATGGCTCGCGAAGGTTTTCTTGGTATCGCCACCATGATGGCTAATAAACACATCAAAGGAGGAGTTGTTGCTGTTAGGATCAGAGGAGGTGGAGGTAGCGGTAGAGGAGGATGCATCCATTGGCAATTGGAGATGTGAAATATTGGGGATGAGTTAAGACTCAGACTGCAGGGAAGGAGATGATTGATCCTATGCTATTCAGAGATATAAATAGTGTCAGGTGGAATAACTCCCGCATCCTTATTATTTCTCCATAGAATGCCTTTATTTATACATCTACGATGACTCTTGGGATCACACATCCGAGAGTCTATTCATATTCCTAATATTTACAATAACGTATAATCCCGACGGATTATATTCCAACAATCCCCCCCTTAATCCGAAGGGGTGTTAGTAAGTCTGAGCGTTTTTCTGAATCTTTCAAACTTTTCTCATCCAAGCGCTTTAGTGAAGATGTCTACAACTTGATCATTTGTGTAACAATGTTGAAGATGGACTTTCTTGGCCTCTACATGATGTCGAATCAAATGATACTTTGTGTTGATGTGTTTGGTTCGATCATGGAATCTAGGATTCTTAGCCAACTTGATTGCAGAAGTATTGTCGATCAATAATGGAGTGGAGTTCTCTTGTTTTTCTTGCAAATCTTCAAGTATCTTCCTGAGCCATACTATTTCTTTCGTTGCTTCAGCTGCAGCCACATATTCTACTTCTGTTGTTGAATCTGCCAGAACTGACTGTTTGCGTGATCTCCATGAGACAGCTGCTGATCCAAGACTCATAGTGTATCCAAAAGTTGATACTCCTGTCTCCTTATCGCCATCAAAATCTGAGTCTGAGTACCCAATAAGTTTGAATTCATCCGCCTTAGAGTACTTGAGTCCAACGTCTTGAGTCCCCTTCAAGTATCTTAGAACTCTTTTTGCAACTGACCAGTGTCCTTCACAAGGTTTATGCATGAACCTTGAAAGTATGCCAACAACACAAGAAATATCTGGTCTAGTTGTTGTAAGGTAGATAAGTCTTCCTACAAGTTGTCGATACTTGGTCGCATCCTCAAATTCTTTTCCTTCGCTTGGTGTGAGCTTCATTTTCTGTTCCATTGGAGTAGAGATAGGGTTGCATTTTGTCATGCAAAATTTGTCTAGTAGTTCTCCAACATATTTTTTCTGAGATAGGAATATGTACTTAGGATGTTGAGTGACTTCAATTCCTAATTAATAGTGGAAATGTCCCATATCTATCATTTCAAAGATCTTTTTCAAATCTTTCTTTATGGATGCTATATAGCTCTCATTGTTCCCTATCATCAAAAGATCATCTACGTACACCACAAGATACACAATAGATATTCCAACTTTCTTTATAAACAATGTTGCATCATCAAGATCAAAATGTTTAAAATTTAACTTCAAAAGATGCTCAATTAATTTTTCATACCATGCGCGAGGTGCTTGTTTTAGGCCATACAAGGATTTGACAAGCTTGCATACCTTTTGTTCTT
>LPNX010664786.1:212126-234387 GCA_001517045.1 Pseudotsuga menziesii
CAGGAATAAATTCACCTGATAAGTTGTGTGGGAAAGCATTCTCACTGAAGGGGGTGGAATGCAAGAAATGGGAACCTAGCATTACTTGTTTTGAAGTAACTTTAGAGGATGGATTGATGGAGAAATTCAACCTTTTCTGTAAAATGGATTCATGCTCCATTTCTCCTACATGATGAACACATTTGCAGCACTTTAGAGTGCTTTTGCTTGAGGACAAGTAGATTTGGGAGGGGAGGACTGTCATGTCCCCTCAAATTGACCATTAAAAAGTGTTAACCATGCTAAGTTACTGGGGCCTAAAAATTGATATTAATACATCCTCATAGGATAAATTTTGCTAATAATTGTTTTAAGGCATGTATTTAATTTTATATCAACAATTTTATTTATTATGCACAATAATGATGTGGAATTAAGGCTACCATGTCAGGAGGGCACAATGGGGAAATATAGTCAACTTGACTTGGTAAAAATAAGAAAGTCCATGACAAAAGAAAACAGGAGAATAAATAGAAGTTGCCTAAAAGAAGCAAAAAGCAGACAGAGGGAAAAACATGAAAGTTTTTGAAGGAAAGAAAAATTTTCCTTATGGCCGAGGAAAAGAAAAAAGCTGTCATAACTCAAAAGAGGCATCTTTTGACTAAGGGGGGGTGTAGTTTCTACTTGTGAAGGATGATTTGGACTTGGAAACAATTCCACATGGTCCTACTTTCCTAATTTCCTAAAGGAGGCGCTTTTGTGGCTAGGGTTAGGTCACCCATGGGGTTGACTTGCTCTTACAGGTCACCATTGGCCTCAACTTACTAAGCATGTCATCCAGAATTCTATAAAAGGTGAATTAGAGCCCATTTATTCAGTTTGGATGATTTGATATTATGGTTATGCTATGTGATCATACTCTCTGAGTGTTGTGCCTCAGACCATTGGGTGATGATCCCCAAACCCCTCCTCCCTTCTCTTCCATCTCCCTTTCTCTTCTATTGTAGGTATGGAGCGCTAAATTACAGAAATTTAAGTATGATAAGAGTTATTTTCATCCTCCATCACATTCAGGTCAATATCCATTCAATATTTAGGTCTTCAGTTTCCTCAAAAAAGATTATTTTATCAATGTATGGGGGAAAATTGATGAATCTGAGTGCTATGAGAAATATGCAAGGTTGGTGGACTGCATGAAGAGATTTTATATGTTCAATGGAATTTTATTTATCTATGTCATAATTGATATGTATCTTAGAAATTAATTTTACATGAATTAACTACTTAAATTTAGACCCTAGCTAGATTGCTAGCTTTCAATGACTACTCTTTCCAATTTGATGTAAAATGAGTTCTACTAACTCAAACTGAGCCTCGTTACTTCCTGTGGGTCATTGATATACCCACATTCCCTTACATACCTCCAGAACCATTTTTCATTTGGATCATACCACTTTTTTGGATCCTCCTCTGCACAGGGTTTCTCTTGACCAAAATTGCTAGATATCCCCAAAGTTCACCCAAAACACCCCAAAATTTCTAGAACCTTAGAAAACTATTTAAATAACTTTTCTATATTAAATTAAGGTTGTAACAAACCTCTGCAAGTTTCCCTAAGCCTGTGGTTGAAACAGGCAGAACTACTCTCCTTAGTTGCACGGTTTGGCTGCCCAGAGGCATGGTAGTAGGTTTCCGCGGTGCGGATTCTGAAACCTAAAGGGCACCAAATATAAATGTGTTAGGGGAGAGGAAAAATAACTATATGACATCTCTTTGTTTTCTTCCCACTGATCACTATTGTCCTCTGCAAAATCTCCCAAAAGAAACCCTTGTTTTTGCCAATCCGAGAAGGCTCTGTGTGAACCCCTTAAATTTCAGAATTATTTAAGAAAAATTACAGAATTAAAGTGTTCAGGTCTGTACACTAGAATTAGGACATTACACTATACAACATCAGGAGTCATTCTCCGTAATTGTGAGTAATATCAAGTTGGACTTGTGAGTCATACCAAGTCGGACTTGTGAGTCATACCATGTCCTAAGTATCCTCATATGATTGAGGTGGCGATATTGTATTGTAGAGCTTGTCAGTAATATCAAGTTGAGTCTAACGAGTAATATCAAGACTAGACTTGTGAGTAATATCAAGTCAAGTATTCTCATACAAGATACCCTATGAGATGGACCTCCAGTTATGGAGATGAGCTTGTGAGTAATATAAAGATTGTAGACTTCTGAGTAATATCAAGTCCTACCAATATCCTCATTTATTGAGGTTGAAAAATTTACTTGGTAAAGTGGAAATACTATGTTATATATTGCTAGTCATGGTCACTGAGTGTTATAAGTCTCCTTTAGGGATTAACTATCCCTAGAGTGAATTACTTTAGCAAATGACTATATGGCCCAGGGTAACGTATATAATCATCTGTGTCTATCGAATAATTTTTCTGAGTATGATATGATAATATGGACAAATAATACACATATGAACCATGCATTAATTATTTTATGATAATTAGATAAAGCATAAAAAAAGAGAATTCGAATTTCCCATGCAAATTTCTAAGTGAACTCAAGTTATAAAACTTCAATACAATATGAATGCCTAAATCAATGCATTAATCAAAGCACCAATTCAACTATTAATGAATGTAATCAGTTAAGTAAAGAAGAGCTTAATATTCATCAATCAACATGCATTATTTAACTAATGAGATCCATGCAAAAGTTAATAATATAAATTGTGCATGAATGCCACTAAGAGTGAAGCACTGATGATACTTAAGTTATCTTGTTAACTAAGTGATCAGTATGTTAAGAAACTATGTCAACCCTCCTCTTTATTTCGTTAGTATATTTTATTGGACACATATGCTTTGTAATTCATCTGGTTAGTATGTTGTATTATCCCAAATTCATGGGAGTATGGTTTTTTATATTAGACTTAGTATATAAGTGAGTGTTGAGGCGAATGAAGGTATCCAAGAGTTATTTGTATTGAGCTTGCTCAAAGGAGATTTCCCCCTGGAATTTTCCTGTGATCAATAAAATATCTCTCATGCTCTGTTATTTCTATTATATCATGCATTCTCATTGTTATTGTAGTAGGTTCCTAACATCTAGTATCATAGCACTTTCCATGGCACAAGTGGGAATGTTTTCTCTCTCTCTCTCTCTTATTTTTGGCCAAAAAAAAAGAGGGAAAAAATGGGCGGCAACTTTCAGATCAATTTCTGAAACTTCTTGTGCAGATTCAGAAGAAACAAGTTGCATATCTAAATTCCTCTTGAAAAAATACGTATTTAAAAAAAAATCATCTCATTTGGAGTTCCAAAAGTGGAGATATCACTGATTTAAAATCAGTTATTTTTCAGAATTTCGATGACGACCACGGAAATTGCACATCAAAAACCATTTGACTTGGTGCCCAGATTTCTGTTCCGATCACATAGATTGATCCAGAGAGGCTATTCCAGTTCCAAAACCAGGTTATAATGGAGAATCTTAGCATTATTTATTGGGTTATACTCATTTCAAAATTTTCGTCTCAAAACCCTAACTCTATTTATGGGTTTTTTGGGCGTTGGGTGGAATTTGTGCTATTTTTTTTTCTGACGCTATGATTATTGCAATAGTTATTCTTCTTTGCATCATTATTATTCATTCAAATCAGGGAATAAACCCTACCCGCTTAACTGTGGGAAGTACTTGGGCATAGCCCTCAAACTCATTGTGAGGAGAACCACAGGAACCCTGAAGTAACTGGCCATTGAGAGGATTTGCCAAGCGAAAATGGCAAGGACCCCTACCTGATTGACTATTTCCATGCATGAGGTAAACCAAGAGCTGTCTTTTGTGGCAAAGGCGGCTATCAATTTTACCTGAGTCATGGAGTGAGGGGTACTGCCCCAATACGCAATTCGTTAGACATCATTGGTAACCGAGTGAATCCCTTGAACCTTTAGGAAGATGAACATACCTAGGGTCCATATCCATTTCCCATTGATAAAGCACTTACTTCTAGAACCGTCAGAAATCATTTCCTCCATTTCAAGTTGATAAAGCATAGATTTCCGAAACTGCCACAAATCATTTCCACTGAACCGAAAAAAAAATACCTTGATTTATATCCATATATTCTTTGATTTAGCTCCATTTACCTTGAAAATTCATTATAACCCCCATAATCCCATTCTTCATATTTCCTGCCTTGAGGACCTTATCCCAAATTCCACTTCTTGAAGCTTGAAATTCCACAATTGTCTATTTTTAGGGTTTGCCATAACTTTTCAAATTGTCACCCAATCGCCTTCAAATTTTACCATTGTGTCTGTTTCCCATTTACGATTCCTTGTCCCTCTTTGACAAATTTTCTCATTCTTTCACCTCGCTTCTGAAATTCGCATTTTCTGCTTCCTTGTCCCTTAGAAAGTGTCCAAAACCCAGTCAAACTCCAATTACTCACCCGCGTTTTTCCCAACTCAAAATTTTCCTTTTCTAAAACCCTTTTCATTTTTGTTTTTCTACCCATTTCCTTAAAAAAAATACTTATGGTTGTCATCCGCGCGGAAGCAAATAAACAAATTAAATAAGAACTTACCACCATCAAGACCAAACTCGAAGATCTGGATCAAAAAATTCTCAGCCTCCATCTTCAGCATTCACCCATGAGCAACCATCAATAGTCTAAGTCTTCTGTAGACACCGGGTTCTCTTCCTCTAGCCACTTTTGTGGGTCGAAGCTTGATTTTCCTCGCTTCAATCATGATGATCCAACTGGATGGATTTACAGGGCAGAACAATATTTCAATCTGCATAACACTTTTGATGTCAATAAATTCCCACTTGCTTCCTTTCATTTGTAACATGAAGCCCTTCAATGGTTTCGTTGGTACATCAAGGATCATGAAGAGCCACATTGGACATATTTTTTCCAACTCCTTTTGCAATGATTTGGCCCTAGTGGTTTTGATGACTTCACAAGAGAACTCACTAATCTTCGCCAGACTGGCACTGTAAGAGAGTATCAGATAGAATTTGAGAAATTAATCAATCACACAAAAGGATTGTCTGATGCATTCTATAGGAGTTGTTTTATCAATGGTTTGATGGATACAATCTGATCTGAGGTTAACATGATCTATCCCAACAAAATGATGGAAGCCCTAGGTTTGGCTAAGTTGGTGGAGGACAAGATCAGGGCTCAACAACGCTCCAAATCCATTTGTGTTCCATTCAGAAATATGGTTCCCCAAAGACCTCCAATCCCTCCAACACCTAGAACCACTCCTATCAAGCATTTGTCTGAAGTCGAGATGTGGGAACGTAGGGAAAAATGGATTTGTTATAATTGTGATGAGAAATTCACCCAGGGACATCAATGTGTTGAGAAAAATATTCTCTTAGATGTTGCTTCTCCTCCTACACTTGAAATTTGTGAATCTGTTCAGGATCCAGTAGATGATCAGGTCGACATTCAACAATCGCTTTTTAACCCTCCTTCTCATGACGATGGCCCAAATATATCTCTCCATGCATTATCTAGTGTGACCACCCCACATACCATGTGGGTCAAGGGTTTCTTCAAGAAGATCCCTCTTACAATACTCATTGATTTTGGTAGCACCCATATCTTCATTGACCCTCAGATCTCCAAAAAAGCCGACTGTTTTTTCATCCTTGCTCCAGCTTTCAAGTCATGATTACCAATGGGGGCACCTTACATTGCAAAGGAAACTGTCGCAATGTGCGTATCTCTATTGGAGATTATGTAATGAAATATTAGGCTGGTGAGTCATTTATCAGGATCAATGATGCGCAAGTTCATGTATACTTGCCTAGCGAGTATAAGATATTTTCCCAAGTGGATGTAGCCATGGTGTAAAATCGGGCTTCCATGGTGAACCACTTTTAAAAAAAATATTTTTTAAGAATATATATATATATATTATATTATATTTTAAATAATTTTAGTTTATATATAGTTTTTTTTTATTTCATTTTAATTAGTGTTGTTTTTTAATTTATTACTTTTGCATTCGAAGTTTTTTTTTTTTTAAATTGTTATTCTTTTTTCAAATATTAATAAAAAATTACAAAATAAAAATTTTAAATTTGTTTTATTTTTTAAAATGAGTCTTTTTATGTAATTAAAAAAAATTCAGTTGACGGGCTTCCAAAAGTTTGTGATTTTATTCCCAAAAAAAATGATCTACTACTGGTAGCACTTTTTTTCGATTTGGAGGTAAAAGTAGCCACTAAATGAAGGCTATAAAAAGACAAGAACTGTTTAGAGTTCTCATCACATTGTATAATGTGTTTCTACTGATGGTTTTCCAATGCTACATAAATTCTGGGAGTTTCCCTTGCAATATCCTCTACTATAACTGATTCCTCTAAGTTATGTAGGCCTAGAGGGTTCTCTCTTTGATGTCGTCAATCTTTAAGCATGTGGTTTTCTCCACATACCGAGCACTGAAATGGTCCTTTTGGTTGAATTTCTACTGCTACTACTGGCTTGTTTCCACTTCGTGCTTGTTGACCTTAATGGGAATTCCTTGGATGATTTCTAAATGCCGAAGGCTTGAATCCTTTTTTCCTTTGGTCAAATATTCCCTTTGGCTTTCCTTTCCATGTTGGATGAAAATATGATTTTCCATTTCTTTGATCATAACAATGCATTGCCATTTTGATGGCTTCATCAAGGCTTGGTGGATTAACAAATTCAATCTCGTCTCTGTAATTCTGGGGTGGGGTAGACTTCCAAGGAAGCTTTGAATTTTTACCTTTTCATCTTTGATGTAATATAAATACCTCAACAATTCCAAAAACCTTTACACATGTTCCCATTGAATTCTATCCCAATTTTAGTTCATTTAACTCTTTCCTCTTATTATCATAATACCTAGAAGATAGGTCTTTTTCCTCAAAATACTTTTTAAATTGATCCCATCTTACCCGTATTTCTTTGATTCCCTTGAATTGCATGAGGTTCTCCCACCAAATTGAGGCTCGGCCATTAAGATTGTAGATATTAATTCTATCCCTTTCATTTCCTGAATAATCATGAATTTGAAAATATTTCTTCATTCCAAGAATCCATGCTTCTGCTTCCTGGCTTGTTTTACTTTCTCCATCAAATGTAGGTGACATTTCCTTTCAGAATTCTCCTTATGGGATACTTTTAAAAGTACATCATTTGAATCTGCTAGAGGTATTATTTGGGATACTTCAAGAACCTCGAGAATTACATGATATTTTAAAAGTACATCATTCGAATCTACTAGAGGTATTATTTGGGATACTTCAAGAACCTCGAGAATTACGTGATTTGCTAGAAGAAGACCTTGACAAATATACATTATGTGCTCTTCTCAAATAACCCTTTCTTGGACTTGCAGTCCTCTTTCTAGTGTGGCTTTTTGAGTGGATTTCCACACTTTTCCTTTCTTGAGAAACATTGCTTGGGTTAGGTCCAAGATGATCCCTTTGATAAATATTAGTGAGGATATGAAGGACGGAATCATTAACTTGTTTCTGCTCTTCTTGAACCTTAATCAACCCCTCATTAAAAATTCTCATTATTTCAACCAAATCTTAGGGAGTGATTTGCTCTCTCCTCCCATTGGGTTTTATCTTAGCATTAGCTTCTTGTATATTTTCTCCTAGGAAATCCTCGTCATGTTCATAGGGTTCATGGGAATCATTCATGGTTGCAATCTATTTTTCGAAACGTTTTCCCATTTCCCTGTTACCCCCTGCTACATTTGTTCAAAGATTGTCAACTGCAAGCATTGTGCATCATAGATATATTTACCATGCATCTTAGTAATGCATGCAATGACCCATAAAAATGGTATTATTTAATAGAATTAGTCCCATGGAATAATTCACATGGTTCTTAGGTTCTTTTTTTTGTTCCATTTATGCATTTATTGAAACTACCCTTATGACATTGTTTTTGTTAAATCAAGGTTACATATACTTTTTTGTTCGAATATCATAGACATTTGAATTCCTCGCTCAGAATATGACTATGCACCCTTGTTCCCCTATGGATAATATTTACAATTCCTATATTTATGATTCATTTTGATATCAGATCTGAAAGTTGCATCCTCCCAAAAATGTTCATTTTGCCCAATTTTACACTTTTTCTACATGCACAATTAGCTTCGGAGACCAACTTCAACCACATGTAGAAGAACATATAGAAAGAACTAGAATTTTTTTTCCATATGGTGTTGTTAGTACATATAACAAGGATCACTCAACAACTTTCATATATCCAATCTAACGCTCTAGTCAACTTCTATACAATTATAGAATTGACTACTTTTCACTTTCGCACATTTTCCTAGACTAGAATTTTTAGCAATACTGGTTATCTCCCAAACTAAGAATTTCTAGAAAAATTTTGATATAAAAAAAGTTTTAAGTTTTTAAGAGTAGATAAAATGTTGAGTTTAAAAAAAATGGTTTTGACATCTGGGGTCCCTTTTATCTTCTATAAGCTTTCCAAAATCTCAAAAAAATGCTCTTGAATACTAGATTTTGGCCTTTTTTCACACCCTGAATTCACCTTTTGGAATTTGGCTCCATGACCACACCATAGTAATTTCATCCCAAATAGGGCCCTCATCGGGTCTCCAAACATGGATCTTTAAAAGTCAATATTTCAAGCTTTTTGCCAATAAGGAGAAGGTTGGACTCAAATTTCTCAATGACATTATTGTGACCTTCATCAATGGCATCTAAAAATCTCGTGTATCACTAAATTCCATGCTAAACTACTCCTAATATGGACAAAACAATTTTTAGGCTCCAGTTTTATTTTTAAACTTTCTACATTGCCAACGTGAGATCGAACCTTCCTTATCATCCTTTTCTGTGACTACCTCATGGAAAACCCTGTAATGGAACTCCAAAGTGGAATTGGCGATGCCTCAAGTAATGTTCCTCGGGATACAATTTTGCACCCCTGCAGATGGATTTTGATGATCACCATAAACCTCTCCCTGTGGGCCTATTCCTCAGGGCACATTTATGTACCCTTGCAAATCTGTGCCAAAGACCACTACAGAACTATAATATGTTGTATCCACATACTTCTCTCCATGTCCCCCATGGAGCACTCTTCTCTACTACACCCCGTAGACTTTTTCCATTGCACCCATGGACTCTCCTCAGTTGCTTTCGTAAACCTCTTCTCTGT
This sequence comes from Pseudotsuga menziesii, assembly GCA_001517045.1. Classification (NCBI taxonomy): domain Eukaryota; kingdom Viridiplantae; phylum Streptophyta; class Pinopsida; order Pinales; family Pinaceae; genus Pseudotsuga; species Pseudotsuga menziesii. The sequence goes on from LPNX010664786.1 coordinate 221,323, forward strand.
TGCACTTCATGGGTAAACTTTGTAGTTCCTATAGATGTTTATCTACCACGCCGATAGAATCTTGTTTGTGGCTCCCCCTTGGACTTCTCTTCATGCCACCCTTGCAGACCTCTTCTCCATCGTGCTCATGGACCTTACTCTATAGTGCTTGCACAACCTTTTATACAACACCCTGTGAATTCTTCTTCGTTGACTCCAACAGACTTATTCTTCATCGCGCCCGTGGACTCTTATCCACAAATCCCCCACAAACTTCTCTTCATGATACCCATGTGGACCTCTATTTGTGGCACCTGCATATTCTGAATGCTGGCTACCTGCATGTCCTTCTAGTGTGGTTGGTCTATGTCATACCCCTCTTGCCCAATGGCACTAGTGGGATCCACCTCAAATTTCCCATTTTTTTTTTGGATTTTGCATTGTATAAAATTTTAATTTGGCAATAAGGAGAACTATTTTGAAATTACTCATGGCCCCTTATCTGTCACTCAACAAAACCCGATTTTTTTGGATGTATTTCTAATTTTTTGCTATGTGTGGATTTTCTTGCCGATACAACCCTGGTGTTGTAACCAGAAGCTCTAATGCCACTATGCAATGTCCCCATCCATCATTCTTATAAATGTAAGGGAGCTTGAAAAAATTATGGGCTTCTAAAATTTTCTCTAGGGGCATAATACAAAATTCATAAACAATTAAATGCATGTGCAGATGCATAAATATAATCACATCGTAATAAAATATATTTACACATACAACATACATAAACGACCATATTCATCACAAACATAATAATTAAAATCATTGCACCTTCAAACACAACGGTAAATTTGTTTATGTTTGAGAAAATCAGAGTTGCTTGAACTTTAAAAGTTTTATCAAACAATTTCAGCACTTATGAAACCTAGGAAAACCCTCCAATTGAGGAGGATGAAAAACCCAACAATTCTTTGTGTATGATAGATCATATTTGCAGAGAATGGTTTACAACACATAAGAAAATTGCCCGATAAGAGATATCACCACATCAATAGAGAAGAAAGATCCAATGTAACCCTCCAAAAAAAACTGTATGCAACTGTATTGAACTTTCCAAATGCCTAGCATATTAATAACAAGCCAAAAACCATAGCATGAAGAAGGTAGCGCATAAGAGACTTACTAAACATATCAACAACACCACATAGTGCATTCACAAGGAGGAGCTAACTATAACTCACTCCATGCAAACCTTAGCTTCCTTCATTTCCTCAATAATTAGCTTTAACTTAATGTTCATTGTCTTCAACTGAAAGTGAACTAACTTGAAATGAATCTTATCTTTGTTTAACTGAATGTTAATTGACTTGAACTTAATGTTAACTGACTTAAACTGAATTTTAACTTACTTGAATTGAATGATAACTGACTTGAACTCAATCTTTAACTGGCTACTATGTGAGGAACCTTCTGCAATACACAATGAGAATGCACGGTATAACAGAAATAATAGAGCACATAAGAGATTTTATTGATCGTAGGCCACTTCGAGGGGGGAACCTCCGTTGATCATGCTCAATACAAATAACTCTTGGATAATTTCATTGTCCTCAACACTCACTTATATGCCAAGTCCAATCTAAACAACTATTACTCCCCATGAATGTGGGATAATACAACATACTAACGGGATGACTTACAAAGCATATGCGTCCAACAAAATATACTAACGAAATAAAGAGGAGGATTGACACAAGTTCTTAAAATCCCCTCCCTCTTAGAAAATCTTTGTCCTCAAAGCTTTATTTGTGGAAACTGTTGTTGAATCTGAAGGAGTGGTTCCCATGTAGCATCCTTTGGTTTCATGTCATGCCACTGAATTAAGACCTCTGTGATGGATCGAGAATGAAGTTGATGAGTGTGCTTATTGAGGATGGCCTTTGACTCCAAAATGAAGGATCCTTCATTATTTAGCTCTAGTAAACAATTTGTGTTGTGATGTTGGTGCCAATCACTTTCTCAAGACAAGAGACATGAAATACTGGGTGAATGGGAGAAGAAGGGGGAAGTTCCAATTTATAAGCAACATACCCAATCTTCTAAAGAATAGTATATGGCCCATAGAACTTTGGAGCAAGCTTCTGATTCCCTTTGAGTTTCAAGGAGGATTGCTTGTGAGGATGTAGACAAATAAAAACCATATCACCGACTTGAAAAGTGCGCTTAGAACAATGTTGATTGGCTTATTGTTTCATGCAGTTTCTTTCCATGTAAATATTGTCTTGCAGAATGTGAAGAATCCGATCTTGGTTTCGAAGAACCATGTCAACTTCTTGAACTGGTGAATTTTTGGGGGTGTATGGAAGGAGTATTGGAGGTACCTGACCATAAACTACTTGATATGGAGTCATTTTAGATGCATTATGGTAGTAAGTATTGTACCACCATTCAGTGAGAGGGAGCTACTTTTCCCACTGATGTTGTTGTTTAGAGGTGAACAAACGAAGATAAGTTTCCAAACAATTGTTGATGACTTTAGTCTGACCATCTATTGGTTGGTGATAAACTGAAATCATATTCAGTTTGGTGCCAGTGAGGCGAAAATGACTTGTGAAAGTTTCATCGCGGTCTGAGACAATACAAGATGGGATTCCATGAAGACGGAATATCTGGTTTATGAAAATTTGTGCAAATTAGGAGGCAGTATATGGATGGCTGAGAGAAAAAAAATAACAATATTTGGAGTGCCGATCGACCAAAACCAAGATTACAGTCTTCCCTCTAGATTTAGGGATCCCTTGAATGAATGCCATCGAAATATATTTCCAATTCCTTGTAGGGATGGGAAAAGGCTCAAGAAATATAGGAAGGAGTGTAGTTTCACCCTTGTGGCATTGACAAGGAGCACATTTGTCAACAATCTGTTGAATTTCTCATTTCATTCCCTTCCAAAGGAAGTTACTTCATCCCCACTCATACATTTTGAGGAACCCAGAGTGCCCTATTGATGGAGAAGCTTGGAGTTCATAGAATACCACATGTTTAAGATCTGTGATCTGGGGAAGCACTAGATGACCCTTGTATTTCAAAAGAACCATCCCAAGAATAATGCGGTACAACAGAAGGGTTACTGGCCAACTGTTGGATGATTTTAGATAAAGAAGATTCATTGACATAGCCTTGTTGAACATAGTGTAACCGATTTGGAATAGGCAAATATCTTTATTATCTTGTAGTTGTCGAGGGTGTTCCTACGTGTCCATCAAAACCAATGCATCAAAAGCATACAAAAGATAACATGCAAGTGATTATGTGTCAAATACAAGCTGTCCAAGAAATTATTTACACCAAATGTGAAGGAGGAAGAGCTCATGAAGAGCGTTGACAACACTCATGCATGAGATGCTTGGGGACTAGTTAATAGATGTAGGATAGTACTGAGTTTATTTTGCATGAAGAACCCAAGCATCCAATCAGCCAGAGTGGCCAAAAGCATAGACGAATACCGTTTCTATGCTTGAACGTTGATAAACAGATGGTGCTAAGTGTTGAATGATCTGGAAATATCCACATGTTAAAGTTGTGCTCATGCAACAATAACGCTCATGATTTTTCAGCTACCAAAGCACTAATCCAGCTATCAATCCAATTATCACAGGTCAACATGAAATCACTACGGAATAATTATCTAGTTTATATCTACACCCGGACGATATCAACTATTCAAAATCATTCTGCTGGGAAGAAGTGATATGAGTTTAAAATTAAACGGGCAGGGCAGAATTTCCCTACTGGTATTTAGATTTGGACACATATTAGAGTTAGATTATTTCCACTAGAGAAGGCAGCATGGATCCAACTCACTTACGATCCCCTACGAAATAAAATGCATTATTTAAAGGTTTAAAGTCTGTTATTAGAATTTCTTATAGGGAAATGATCACAAACTGCATATCCCGGTTTGTACACATGGAGAACTATGGATTGGGAAGCAGCTGGTAATTAATATATAGCATCCAAAAGATCCAGTGGAGTTTGTTCAATACCTTCTTGATATGAAGAATAATATGTCTTGGAGAAGTAGAATAAGAAATATGTGGCTAAGCGTCTCTTGTCATTAGAAATTGTTTCAGATGATACCAAGAGGAGTGTAATTGTGAGATTGAAGAAAAAACGTGGCTCTTGCGGGTTTATCATTGACTCTCTTCGTAGCTCCCAACTCACAATCAATCATCCCAAAATTCAAGGAAAAGAAGTATTTTAGTTTTAGATTTGGTGGGAGACTACCTTTTGGATAAATCAGAATTTGTAATTCAATCCTAAATTTTCAAGATAAAGATTAGTTCCATATTTTAAGGCACTTGTTTAAAATAGTGTTATTTTTAGCACATAGACAATTAGGGTTTTTTCAAGAATATATTGTATATATTTTTTTAAGATATTAATTGAATCCGACATGATTATAAGTTCTAGATTTTATGGACCAAATATTCATGTGATGATATTTTTTTTATGTGCTTTTTTATGGTGAACGTTTTCTTCTTAGTAAATTTATTCAAATTGGTTGTTTTCTAATATTTCAATAAGTTTAAATGTTTGAGAATATTCTTTGTTGTCTTCTAATATTTGAATAAGATTAAATGTTTCAGAATTCTTCCTTGGTTTCGTTTGATGCTATGTCTCATATATTCAACGTATTTTCACTTTTTTCCTCTAAAGATACTTTATAATTGATCTTTATTTGATGCTCTATTGTAGTGGATTGTCATCTCCATTCAACTTTCAGCTACAATAATAATTTAACTGTCAAAGAAAGTGTCATAAATCTTGCCTTTGACAACCATAACAATGTATCGGAGAATCCATCAGATTTCTTATTATTATTCCAACAATCTTGACTCCATGCCCAATGGTACATATACTCCAACCTTATACACCACATTATAAACCTTCCCCTTATCTACAAATATAGACATCGTACCAAAGAATATAGATTGTTGTTGTAGTGGTTACCTTGGGGTTTCTTTGATACAACCCAAAGAAATTCTAAGTGATAACATCTTGGCGCAATCTCCAGGAAATGAAAGTTGAACCTTTCTTTGGAGAAATGGAAAATACTAGATCTAATTTCTGAAGGTGGACAGAGGTTAGGCATACGAAGGATGCATATCATTCACAAGATGACTCCACTGTCAGCAAGATCTAGAAATCAAAGTTTCACTGGTGACTCCATTGTCTCAAGATGGATTCACAATCTGCAAGGTATGCTCCTATGATCCATGCTCATATTCCTGGATTTCCAAATCCCCTTCCCCATATAGAATGGCAGTCATACTTTCCAAAATTCAGAGATCGGGAAGGAGATGATGCTGCTCTACATTTAGTTAAGTTTCATATGCACATACTTAAACTAAGAGTTGAATTTCATGAATAATTCAAAGATGTTTATGGTTACTTTGGAAGGAGAAGCAAGATCATGGTACAAAATATTAAGACTTTCTAGTCTTTATTCCCTTGAAGATTTCTATTCATTATTTTGCAAAATTTATAAAGCAAGCTACCCTTCTTTACTGTTAGTTGAAAACTTCTGTGGAAATATTGAAAATATTTTTCTAACACATGGGAATTAATATTGACCATGATGAACTAATGGAGGGAGAAATCAAGGAATAACTATCCGATTTATCTAATAATCAAGAGGAAATAGGAGAGACTAGTTTCCATCGTACTCAAGAAAATATTCAGCAAACATTGGAGCTCCCTTTGGCTAAAAATGAAACTTGTCATGATCCTGATGTAAATACTCATGTTCCCTCTCCTTAGATAGATGAAGGTCTGCAGCCAGTTTGCCATATTTTGCATGATCAAAATAAAAGCTAGGACAAACATTTAAAGGTTTCCTCGTCTCATTTTATTCCCTGAAATCTTGTCTCATGAAGAAGTATATGAAAATCAGATCTCTGAAATTGTTTTCATGTAAATTCTAGGTAGTGAATTAGTTCAGGTTGATGAATTTTCCCATTTGCAAGAGGATCAGGTGGTAGGAAATGTTTCCCTTCATTATTTTGAAAATTAAAATAATAGTCTTCAAACAAAGCTACCAAAATTTAATGAGACCAAATAAGAATTGTTTGATGAACAAGAGGATAGCCTCGATCCACATAATACGGCTATTATATTTGAAGATGTTAAAAAATGTTTGAATATTTTTATCGATAAATCTGTTGTTTCCATTTTCTTTGGGGGTGATCTTAACCATAACAAAATGGACTAAGGAGCAGTTATACACGATAATTTTCCTTTTCCTTTGGATCATCAAGAAAAGGTGATTTTTCATGTTTTCCAAGATCCCGTGGCAAGTCTGTTGCAATCTTGAGTGAAGGAATATCTTGTGTTTTACACATGATATGGAGTCTAGTTTCATTATAAGTTGTCATCCTTTACATTTTTCTATCTGGTTAAGGAAGCTGTGAGCAGAATTCAACCGACTAACCATCTCATTTCATGGTTGCACTGGATATTCTGTATCGCCTAATTGGGAAGATTCTCCCAGCTTCTTAGGGTAGGATGGATTGTACATAATTGTGTGTCAAACGCAAGTTGTGGAAGACATTATTTAACCCAAATTTAAAGGAGGAAGAGCTCACGAAGAGTTTTGACAACACTCACACATGAGATGCTTGTGGACCAGTTAATAGATGTAGGCTTGTACAGAGTTTATTTTGCATGAAGAACCCGAGTATCCTATCACAGAGAGTGGAAAAAATAAATGGATGAATACCATTGCTATGCTCAAACATTGATAAAGAGATGGCACTAAGTGTTGAATGATCTTGAAGTATCCACATGTTAAAGTTGTGATTTGGAAACAATCACACTCATTATTTTTTTAAGCTTCCAAAGCACTAATCAAGGTATCAATCCAATGATCACAAGTTGACATGAAATCACTAATGAAGACTTCTCTAGTTTAGATCTATACTTCGATGAGATCAATGATTCAAAATTATTCAACTATCATTCCACTGGAAAAAAGTGATATGAGGTTAAAATTAAATGAGAAGAGCGTAATTTTCCTGCTGATATTTAGATCTTGACATGTGTTAGCGTTATATTCATTTCGCTAGATAAGGCGGCATGGATCCAACTCACTTATGATCCATTGTGGAATAAACTGCATTATTTAAAGGTTTCAGGTTTTTAATTAGAATTTATTATAGGGAAATGATCACAAATTGCATAACCCGGTTTGTACACATGGAGAACTATGGATTGGGAATCAACTGGTAATTAATATATAGAATCCAAAAGATCTAGTGGAGTTTGTTCAACACCTTCTTGATATGAAGAATAATATGCCTTGGAGAAGTACGATAAGAAATATGTGGCTAAGCATCTCTTGTCATTAGAAATTGTTTCGAATGATACCGAGAGGAGTGTAATTGTGAGATTGGAGAAAAAATGTGGCTCTTGCAGGTTTAGCATTGACTCTCTTTGTAGCTCTCAACTCACAATCAATCATCCCAAAATTCAAGGAAAAGAAGTATTTTAGTTTTAGATTTGGTGGCAAAGTACCTTTTGGATAAATCAGAATTTGTAATTCGATCCTAAATTTTCAGGATAAAGATTAGTTCCATATTTTAAGGCACTTGTTTAAAATAGTGTTATTTTTAGCACATAGATGATTAGGGTTTGTTCAAGAATATCTTGTATATATTTTTTTAAGATATTAATTGAATCTGACTGGATTATAAGTTCTGGAGTTTATGGACCAAATATTCATGTGATGATATTTTTTTTATGTGCTTTTTTTATGGTGAATGTTTTCTTCTTAGTAAATTTATTCGAATTGGTTGTTTTCTAATATTTCAATAAGTTTAAATGTTTGAGAATATTCTTTGTTGTCTTCTAATATTTGAATAAGATTAAATGTCTCAGAATTCTTCCTTGGTTTAGTTTGATGCTATGTCTCATATATTCAAAGTATTTTCACTTTTTTCCTCTAAAGATACTTTATAATTCATCTTTATTTGATGCTCTATTGTAGTGGATTGTCATCTCCATTCAAATTTCAGCTACAATAATAATTTAAGTGTCAAAGAAAGTGTCATTAATCTTGCCTTTGACAACCATAACCATGTATCGGATAATCCGTCAGATTTCTTATTATTATTCAAACAATCTTCACTCCATGCCCAATGGTACATATACTCCAACCTTACAGACCACATTATAAACCTTCCCCTTATCTACAAATATAGACATCTTACCAAAGAAGTTAGATTGTTGTTGTAGTGGTTACCTTGGTGTTTCCTTGATACAACCCAAAGAAATTCTGAGTGATAACATTTTGGCGCAATCTCCAGGGAATGAAAGTTGAACCTTTCTTTGGAGAAATGGAAAATACTAGATCTAATTTCTAAAGGTGGACAGAGGTTAGGCATAGGAAGGATGTATATCATTCACAAGATGACTCCACTATCAGCAAGATCCAGAAATCAAAGTTTCACTGGTGACTCCACTGTCTCAAGATGGATTCACAATCTACAAGGTATGCTCCTATGAATAATGCTCCTAGCTTTCCAAATCCCCTTCCCCATATAGAATGGCAGTCATACTTTCCAAAATTCAGAGATCATGAAGGAGATGATGTTGCTCTACATTTAGTTAAGTTTCATATGCACATACTTAAACTAAGAGTTGAATTTCATAAATAATTCGAAGATGTTTATGGCTACTTTGGAAGGAGAAGCAAGATCATGGCACCAAAGATTAAAACTTGCTATTCTTTATTCCCTTGAATATTTCTATTCAGTATTTTTCAAAAATTATAAAGCAAGCTACCCTTCTTTACTGGTGGTTGAAAACTTCTGTGGAAATATTGAAAATATTTTTCTAACACATGGGAATTAATATTGACCATGATGAACTAATGGAGGGAGAAATCAAGGAATAACTATCCGATTTATCTAATAATCAAGAGGAAATAGGAGAGACTAGTTTCCATCGTACTCAAGAATATATTCAGCAAACAGTGGAGCTCCCTTTGGCTGAAAATGAAACTTGTCATGATCCTGGTGTAAATACTCATGTTCCCTCTCCTTAGATAGATGAAGGTCTGCAGCCAGTTTTCCATATTTTGCATGATCAAAATACAAGTTATGAAAACCATTTAAAGGTTTCTTCATCTTATTTTATTCGCTGAAATCTTGTCTCATGAAGAAGAATATGAAAATCAGAGCTCTGAAATTGTTTGCATGTAAATTCTAGGCAGTGAATTAGTTCAGGTTGATGAATTTTCACATTTGCAAGAGGATCAAGTGGTAGGAAATGTTTCCCTTCATTCTTTTGAAAATTAAAATAATAGTATTCAAACAAAGCTACCAAAATTTAATGGACCAAATAAGAATTGTTTGATGAACAAGAGGATAGTCTCGATCCACATAATACGGCTATTATATTTAAAGATGTTAAAAAATGTTTGGATATTTTTATCGATAAATATGGTGTTTCCATTTTCTTTGAGGATGATCTTAACCATAACAAAATGGAATAAGGATCAGTTATAAATGATAATTTTCCTTTTCCTTTGGATCATCAAGACAAGGTGATTTTTCTTGTTTTCCAAGATCCCATGGTAAGTCTGTTGCAATCTTGAGTGAAGGAATATCTTGTGTTTTACACATGATATGGAGTCTAGTTTTGTTATAAGTTGTCATCCTTTACATTTTTCTATCTAGTTAAGGAAGGTGTAAGCAGAATTCAAGTGACTAACCATCTCATTTCATGGTTGCACTAGATATTCTGTATTGCCTAATTGGGAAGATTCTCCTATCTTCTTAGGGTAGGATGTATTGTACATAACTGTGTGTCAAACGCAAGTTGTGGAAGACATTATTTACACCAAATGTAAAGGAAGAAGAGCTCACGAATATTTTTGACAACACTCACACATGAGATGCTTGCGGACCAGTTAATAGATGTAGGTTTGTACAAAGTTTATTTTGCATGAAGAACTCGAGTATCCGATCACTGAGAGTGGCAAAAACAAATGTATGATTACCATTGCTATGCTCAAACATTGATAAATAGATGGCATTAAGTGTTGAATGATCTTGAAGTATCCACATGTTAAAGTTGTGCTTTGGAAACAATCACACTCATTATTTTTTTTAAGCTTCCAAAGCACTAATCAAGGTATCAATCCAATGATCACAAGTCAACATGAAATCACTGATGAAGACTTCTATAGTTTAGATCTACACCCCGATGAGATCAACGATTCAAAATCATTCCACTATCATTCCACTAGGAAAAAGTGATATGAGGTTAAAATTAAATGAGAAGAGCGTAATTCTCCTGCTGGTATTTAGATCTGGACATGTGTTAGCATTATATTCATTTCGCTAGATAAGGCAGCATGGATCCAACTCACTTATGATCCGTTGTGGAATAAACTCCATTATTTAAAGGTTTTAAGTTTGTTATTAGAATTTATTATAGGGAAATGATCACAAACTACATAACCCGATTTGTCCACATGGAGAACTATGGATTGGGAAGCTACTAGTAATAAATCTAGAGAAGTGAAAAGATCTAGTGGATTTTTTTCAACACCTTCTTGATATGAAGAATAATATGTCTTGGAGAAGTACTATAAGCAATATGTGGATAAGCATCTCTTGTCATAAGAAATTGTTTTAAATGATACTGAGAGGAGCGTATGTTGTATTTTTTCCCTCCTCCAAGGATCCTAACCTAGGTTCAGTCCTTTCTTCTTAGCGCAACAAATCCCAAGATATCGGCCCGATAAAGCAGATCTTGGTCGGCAGCACCTACGAAACAGATGCAGTCTCACCCGATATATCTCTCTCAATGGGTAACTTCCAAAACCATGTTTCCACAGTTGGGTGGGGGATTTATAGTACCTCGGTCCCTTACCAAGGAGCTCAAAAAATCCTGCGGGTGGATTATCTATGCTTACTTTGAACAATTATACTATGACCCAACTTATCTTATGCAACTTATTATGCAACATACTTGTATTCAACTGATACAATGTGATTGATATACATCTAATCATTCATAAGAAAATCTATAACCATCTATACAATGCAACATTTAAACAACTCAAACATATTCAACATTCACACATATACACAAGATATAATGTGGAAACCCATCCAGAAAAAAACCACAAAGGTGCTCTTCATATATCATGAGAAATATATGCACCTTTCATCTGTGCACTAAACTGCAGACTCTATTCTCAATCTTCTTCTCTATCTTTAAAGACTCTTTCTTCCTCTCATGCTCTCTTATCTTCTCTATGATTTCTTTCTACTCATATTTACTAATGATCCACACACAACTTGGATCAATTCAACCTCTCCTATACTTCTGTGCACTCATATGTAGAATCTTCAACTCATATGCACTCAGCAACACTAACAAACAACAATATATAGACCAACTAACAATCTAACAATAGAGAAGCTAACCCTCATAAAAATTGGGTTCCTTCTTTTATAGACTATTTTACAGACTCTTTTATTGTTTGTTTCTCAATAAGGTTGGCACTGACATCCTTCCTTACAAAGATACATGCATACATTTGGTTTCCACCAGATCTAGCCAAACTCGTACCCACAATCATTATGGTCTGCCACTTTCTAAGAGTTACGCCTTACTGTCGTTTTCTATCCATTATGCCACTAGCACGCCTTTGCATGCCTTCTGATACTATTATTCTGTCGCATATTCCCTTGTCGCACTCCTTCATTCTGTCACAACTTCCTCTTTTGTTGCACATATTCCTTCTTCTTCCATCCTGTCACTGCTTCTGTCGTATCTCCTTTCTCTTTTTCTTTCCTGTCACTGCAGCTGTCACATCTCCTTTCTCTTCTTCTTTAGCCCTTCACCATACTCAGGTGTAATTCTAAGTGAATTCTTCCTTCCTTTCCCTAGGCCCAATAGCCCCCAACACTCACCCGTGGCTCATCCCAAGCCACTCGAAGCTATTCCTCCATGTCCTTCCTTGTGCTGAATTTACAGTGAAAATATTCCAATATTTTCACCACTTTCTCAACTTCCAAAGAAGCTAGAGTAGCTAACAAAGAAGCTCTACTTAGAGAAAATGATCAAGCTCTAGCCATCCATACTAAAGGAAGAAAACAATCAAACTTCAAGAAGGGTAGTCATAAACCTTCAAAGAAGAAGTTTCAAAATAAAAGAATAAACAATCAGAAGAAACATTACTCAAAGTATGAATGCTATAATTGTCATCAGATAGAACAGCTTACCAGAGAGTGTCCATCACCAAAGAAGAACAACAACAAAAGACATCATGCTCATCTAGCTGAAGATGAGGAAGAAGATGAAAGACCTCGAAATAGACTAACAAAATAAGAATATGTACTATTCTTTGCACTCTCTAGGTCTGTAACACCTAGAGAAGATACATGGCTTATTGATGGTGGTGCTTCAAAGCACACGACAGGGAAGAAGCAAAATCTGTCAAGACTTGAAGAAAATATCTCTCCTAAAAAAGTATCATTAGGATATGACTATCAATATCCCATCAAAGGTATTGGTGAATGAAGCTACAAGATTGAATATAGGACTTCTATATGTACTAGGTTTGAAAAATAACCTACTTTCCATCTCAACACTAGATAAGAAAGGATATAGAGTTTCTTTTATAAATGGACAATTACTTATGTGGTCCAAAGGAAAGACACTTGAATATGCTATGGTAATTGGTGAAGAAGAAGGAGGACTATACAAACTCAAAGGACATCCATAGACATCCCTTTTCCATGAGACTACTAGCTCAAGTGAACTATGGAATATGAGGATTACTTGCATCAACTACAAAGCATTTCCCTATGTGAGCAAGGTGGTAACCGAGTTACCATATCTAAAGATTGATCATGAGGGAACTTGCAAAGGATGTCAAGAGGAAAGAACATCAAGAATCAATTTCTAAAAAGTGAAACAAATACTAAAGGTACGTTGGAATCAATTCATTATGATGTATGTGGTCCTATTCCCTCCATATCATTAAGTGGATATGAATATTATGTC
>LPNX010664786.1:234450-292982 GCA_001517045.1 Pseudotsuga menziesii
TGTTGAAGAACAAGAGTGAAGTGTTTGGGAAATTCAAGAAATTCAAAGCCTTTATAGAGAACCATCCAAAAATAAGAATCAAGAAACTGAGATTAGATAATGGTGGAGAATATACTTCAAAAGAATTTGAAGCATTCTACAAGGAGGCTGGAATCAAGAGGGAACTAAACACTCCCTACAATCCTCAACAGAATGGTGTTGTAGAAATAAAAGAATAGAATCATTATGGAAGTAATGAAGACAATGATTCATGACCAAGACCTCCCCATGCACCTATGGGATGAAGCAACAAGAAAAACCATATATGTGCAAATTAGATTGTCTCACAGTGCTCTAGGATTCAAGACTCCTAAATAAATGTATACATGAAATAAACCTAAATTGAGCCATCTTAAGATATTTTCCTGTCTAGTTGATGTACATATTTCGAAAGGGAAAGAACCAAGTTGGATCCTTCTGGAAAGAAGGGGATATTTGTTGGATACTGTGAAGTCTCCAAACCCTTCAGGATATACATTTCAAGATTCCATCATATCGATATTAGTAGGGATGTAACATTTTATGAAGAGACAACTCTTAAGAAATACATAAGGTGTTAGCTTGAAGAAGTACATGAAGAGGATGTACCTTCCAGAATGATAGAAGCCGAACCCTCTCCTAAAATAGTAGCCTCTGAAGATCATGATATGATAAACCTCAATAATTCCCTAATATTGATATATATTGAAATAGAAAACCTTCTTGGGTAAGATAAATCATACAAAAAGTAGAGAAATATGGAGCTCCAAGAGGGTCCACAAGAACAAGCAAAAGATCAAAACCATACTCCAATTATGTAGCTTTGATGTGTGACCTTGTAGATCAATAACCCACTAGCTACAAGGAAGATGCATAGAAGAAAGAGTGGCTGGAAGCAATGACGAAAGAATACCTGTCAATAATGAAGAATGATGTTTGGGACATAGTAACCAAACCATAAAACAAGAGTGTGGTATTTTCGAAATGGATCCACAATATCAAAACGTGCTGCTGATGGAAGTATTGAAAAATACAAAGCAATATTTGTGGCTAGAGGGTTCTCTCAGAAAGAGGGGATTGATTATGAAGAGACATTTGCTTTAGTAGCAAGGTACACTTCCATCAGAACCATCATGGCACTTGCTTCCATGATGAAGTGGGATATACACCAAATGGATGTAAAGAAAAAATTCTTGAATGATATGATTGAGGAATAGGTTTACATTGAACAACCACAAGGATTTGAGGTCAAAGATAGAGTGACTCATGTATGTAAGTTGAAAAATGATCTGTATGGACTAAAGCAAGCTCCTAGAGCTTTGTATGGTAGAATAGATATATTATTGACAAGATTGAGATTTACCAAAAGTAAAGCTGATACTAACCTTTAGATGAAGATTATGGATGATGAACCTATCATACTATTACTATATGTGGATGATATATTTCTAATTGGAAATGGGAAACATATTACATAAAGAAAGAAGAATCTAGCCAAATAATTCGAGATGAAAGATCTTGGATTGATGCATTATTTCCTCATACTAGAAATGCGGACGAGCCTAGAAGGAATATTTCTAAACCAAGGAAAGTATGTAGTAGAAATCTTGAAAATATTTGATATGTTGGATTGTAAATCCATGGCCACACCTATGGAAACCAACATGAATTTGTTCTCTGATGAATCATCATAGTTAGTGGATATGACTCAGTACGTACAAACAGATTATTGGGTCATTGATGTATCTGACAAATACAAGGATAGATATATGCTTTGTTGCGAACACCTTAAGTCGGTATCTAGTTAAACCTAGCTGGGTTCACCTGATAGCTGCAAAGTATGTGATGAGGTAGCTAAAAGGTACAATAGATTTGGGACTTTACTATGATAGAGATCATGGCTACAGATCGTATGGATATACAAATTCAGATTAGGCAGGAAGTGTTGCAGATAGAAAGAGCACCTCAAGTGGATGCTATTATCTAGGATCCGCCATGATCTCATTTTTTAGTAAGAAACAATCCAGTGTTTCTCTCAGCACAGGTGAAGCAAAGTGCATAACAATTTTCTTTAATAGTTGTGAAGTGATATGGCTTCAGAAATTGATGTCAGGTCTATTTGACATGGATTTGGATACCATAGTGATTCTTTGTGACAACCAGAGTTGCATAAAGATAACATAGAATCCAGTGTCCCATGATAAATCAAAGCACATAGAAATATGATACTTCTATATAAGGGATATGGTACAAAAGAGAGCTATAAAGCTCTAGTATGTGACTACTGATGAGAAAGTTGTTGATGTTCTAACCAAGCATTTATCACGAGTAAAGTTTGAATATTTTCATGACAAGTTTGGTGTAGTTCAAAAAGACTTTCCTTGCAAGGAGGAACAATGATGATACTGTAAAATTTCCTTGCAAGAAGGAATGATGAATATATGGACTCTCTTCAGAAAGGAAGAAAAATTCGAAGATACGGACTCTCCTCAGAAAGGAATAACAAGTCAAATATATGAACCCTGCTTGGACAAAGGGGGAGCAGGTTGATGATATGGATCCTCCCTAAAAAGGGGGAGTGATGATAATACTGCCATTGATGATAGTGAAGCTCTAGTATGAAATAGGCCAAGTATGCCTGAAGATGCTGACAAGGTTTGACATTCACTTGTGGATGATACTATCCTCCCTTAAGGATGGTATTGTAGGAAATATCACTCGATTCCTGAGAGTGGTCCTTACTAGATAAGGATGGACCTACAGACATTACTCTCGCACGGAGAGTAACCACATTCATTTGTGAATACCGTAGAATAACACTCGCTTAGGAGTGGTCCTAACTTTGAAGCTAAGGATTCTCTACGATGAGTCCTTACACTACAACAAAAACTTGTGATTAGTGTCTCTTTTAGCTTCCTTTTTAGTGTCCACTACCACTTTTAGTGTAATTTCATCATTTTTTGGACAAAGTGGACGCTTTTCCATAGGGTGGCGCTTTTAATGGCATTATCTGCGTCTCTTTTTAAAAGTTGGCGCTATTTTGGATGCTAATTAGCATCCCAATTAGCGTCCCAATTGGCGTCCCTTTTTAAAACTTGACGTTATTTTGGACGCTAATTAGCATCCCAATTAGCGTCCCAATTAGCATCTCAATTAGCATCCCAATTAGAATCCCAATTAGTGTCACAATTATCATTTCAATTAGCATCCTAATTAACGTCCCAATTAGCGTCCCGATTAGAATCCCATATAACGCCCAGAATAAACTCCAATATTTTTTTTTGAATAGCATAACACCATAAATTAATCCAGGGTTAGCGACAGGAATTGCACCATGAATTTCGATAGGAAAAACATCCAACAAAGCACTAATTATAGAGCTAGGGATTGCACCTATAAAACATCCAACATAGCGTCAGGTATAAAGCTAGGTATAGCGCCTGGAATAATGCCCGAAATTTTGAAAGGAATAGAGCTAGGAATTGCACTAGGTTTAGATCTAGGAATTGTGTTCGGAAAACGTCCGACATAACGTCAGATATATCAATGTCAATGTCAAAGATCATTATTCATGTGATAGTACTTTTGGATCTTGATTTATCATAGTAGCACCTAAATGATCATAATCATGGCACTGATTAATCCTAATGAGAGGTAAATTACCTCAATGTCACCTAAATTTCTCTAATGGAATTTGAGTGTCCCCAACAACATTTGATAGACCCTAATTACATCTGATTGGCCCTAACAACACGATGATGATGCATTACAATAATTATGATGGAGCATATGGATATGATTTGGTAAGTATAAGAATATATCATCCATTCTTGTGAGGTAGTAGGGCTCCTTTCTCATTATTATCGCAATCAAATTGATGATGACTACGATGAATACAATGATGTTGACTTATTGTATGATGACGACGACTATGTGGATGTCAATGATGATTATGCATGTGGTAGCACTTTTGGATCCTAATTGAATCTAATGACACCTAAATGTATGTAATAACATCTAAACAACCTTATTATCATCGAAATGCCTTTAACGACATATAAATGACCTTAACAATTATATGACATGGATCCTAATGGTGACGAGTGATTAAGAACACTAATGGCATATGAGTGACCATAATGACAATGATGAAGATGATTTTGTTGATGATGTACTTAATGCTGACGACGATGATGATAATGAGGATGATTATCAATATGATGTTGATGTACCATATGGCATTGATGATGATGATGATGATGATGACAACGTCAGTGTCCACGATGATGATGCATGTCATAATACTTCTGGATACTACAGGACTTGAGATATTGAAGTTAATAACAAGTAATAGAGGTTGTTAGTTGTTAACCATAAAATTATTGTTATTCATTGGGATTTACATCGACTAATAAGGCCATTGGGTTTAGTAGTTCCCCCACCCCCCCACCCATACACCCCCCCTTGCAGAAATATAGTATTGCAAGACCACCTATCATGGTGCTACCAAAATGTCACCCTATAAGGTTGTTTTGAACAACCCCCCCATCCATACCCTCATTTTTACCAAGAACATCTAAGGCACAAGAAGTGGATATCAATCTTAACACAAATGCTAACTTTCTTTGTACTCTTAAGGACATTTTTGTCTTGGTTTAAAATGGAATGAAGCAACAAGCATTTCAATAATGCTCATATGTTACTTTGAAGAAGTGGATCAAATGTTTTTACATCTTTGGCCTTATAAGCGAACATCTCTCAAGGAAAAAAGCAATTAGTTTCTCAAGCTTTATGGAACCTATCAAATCTTCTAGCATTACGCTATACTATTGACCAATGTTTGATTCCCATGGAATTTATTTTACAAAGTAAAAGAGTGATTGAAAACATAGAGGTAAATGCCCAACTTATAACACTAGAAGATGGGCATTCACATGGACACACACACACACACACATTGAATATCTAAGCTTGTCTATACGTACTCTTCGAGAATGACTTTTACTTGGCACTTTAAGTTAATCACAAAGGCTTTTAGAGATATGGGTTGAACTTATAACACCAAGACACAATGACCTGTGTAGAGAATGGATGATGTATTTTATTGGGGGTGAATTTCAAAGATACTCTTCTTTTTCTAATGACGTGTGTCTTATTACTTGATGCACCTTTGAGATGATTTATTTTGGCTATAGGAGTATATGCAATATCGTGTAGAGGAGATATCAGTAATTCTAGTATGTCAACAATCCAAGTTCACTTTAAAACACACTTTGGATCCCCTTTACGTAGGGAATGCAATGACTAGAGATGAGGATTATTTTAAAGTTCGACAAGTATTTGTTTTCCTCCATATGAAGGTACATTTCAAGTCCATAGGATTCAAGTGGTCATAGATGCTAGAAGACTAGCATCAGATGCTTTTACAACCTTATCAGTGAAGGGTGTTTTCATGAATCTCAGCAACCCATTCACAGTCTTAGAATGGTACCCATTCATAATTTTGGCATTCTCTAGCTCAATTTCCCATACACGGTAATATAAATTGTACATTTTCAAATCCCCCTGTCAAATTATATCCTTTATCATTTCAAAAAATTTTGCGAACGTTAAGTAAATTCAACTGAATCGAATTGCTTACCATGATTTTGATTTCATGTTTTCCCTCCAGATGAGTAAGAAATTGATACATACATTGCAATAGAACATCAAACTCTTGTAATGTTCAGTCGTTTATCCTGAAAGTTTTAACTAAGTTGATGCCATATTAACCCCATACAATGCGCTTCTGTTTGAAATATAGTTGTAATCATATTCATTCCTTTATATTTAAAACTTAGCTCTAAAACATGTAGTGTTACTCATTTTTAAGTGAGTTCTTTGAGGAGAAATTAAAGGACAAATCGTATATTAAAGAAAAATGTATCCCCTTGGATATTTCTCCTGTACATTTTTGAAATATAAATAATATCAAAATATGATAAATGTCCCATTAAAAAAAAATTAATCTCCCTGAAAAAAAAACATGAACAAAAAATATGATCTTCGGGTTATATAAGAACAAAAAGTAGAGCTAGCGGCATAATTCCCAAAACTAAAAAACTCTGAGAACCAAACCTTCTAAATCTTCCCATTCTTCTATGGCATCATGATTTACCTTTCTTCAATACTGTTAATCATCTAGAAATGTACAAAAAATGAATGGGATATAGTGCAAGAGGAGATCAATTCTCCCCCTTTGTATTATATTGATCAATCCAATATGCATTCCTAGAGCCTGTTTTGAGAGCCTATCAACAACTGTATTGTTCTCTCAGTAGAAATCATGATAATAATAATAATAAGATAAGATTCAAATGGCACTTGACACATTTATTTTTCTAGGAAAAATCACTGTTTTTATTCGAGAAGATGAGAAATTACATTCCTAATCTGTTGCTGCTCTTTCAAAGCATTAAAAAAAAACTCTTTATCGGCTTCCTCCAAAAACAGACTCCTAATACATCTTTAGCTTGATGGTTGTGTATTAAAAGAGCACGGAGACAACCCCTTAACTATCTTGTCTTCATTCCTATACATTTCTATAATGGTACTATGTCTTTATTTCTGATAGAAAACAGAAAGATCAATTTTTAACTGGCATTATGGCCTGGAAATTTAAACAGAGTTCGATGATCATATCTATAGAAGTCTCCTTAAATAATAGATTCTGAGACATAATTTCTCCAACAGAGTTGGGGGAAAGACGAAGAAGCGACGAAAAGGAGATGGATAAAAGACACAGGCCATAAAGAGGTTGCAGTCACAGCAAAGGGCAGATTTGAACAGAGTATGTACATTGTAGAACCTTGGCACCTTGGTATATAATTATAGTTTCTATAGACTTTTTATATGACCTTGGCATATAATTATATCTACTAATTTTATTTTATTATTTAAAAAAAAAACATTTAGTTTTCTTTAAAATTTCAATTTTATTTGTTTAAACAACTTAAATAAAAACATTCATAAATTATTATAATTCTGATAATTTAAAAATATATATTCATAAATCACTATATTTTGAATTAAAAAATTAAAAAAAATCAATATATAACAAATATTTGAAATTGTGTTTTATTGTGGATGTGTGCACCCCATTTTATAAAAAAGTATGGTATAAATTCAACTATTTTTATTAATTTTTTATCCCAATCAAATTCAATTCAAATTGGAATTGTATTGTTGTTAGAATTATTAATCTACCTACTTAATTGGAATTTTGGCTATAAAGGTTTGTTTTTTACCCTTTAAAAAAACATTAAAAAAACAAAAAAAAAAACATTCAAATTAAAAAAACCCTATAATCGTACTAAAAACGTATATTCTTAGCTTTCGTCATGTAAATGTTAGAACCATACAGCTAACTTGTATTGAACAAAACCTGCGAGACCAAAACAATTCCCCATCTTCCTATACCAAAGTTGAGAAATCTTAACCCTAGCGGTTTCTTCTAACAACAGTTACTCACTTCCATTAAACCCTTGATACCAAGCTCCCACTCTTCATTGGTTTTATCATACGTGCCTGCATCGGAATCCACTCGGTACCTTTGAAGTGACTGGAACCTTGTCGATCCCTCTTTGTTTTTATTCGGCTCCCAGGTATTTTTTTCTCTGTTTATTTTGTTTACTCATCCTACATTCGGCTTGTCTGCGAATTTTTTGAAAAAATTTATCAATAGATTGTAGCAATAGCCATAGGCCAAATTCTATTATATGTTCCCCATTTCTGGTAAAACCCTCCTCTGGATCATCATTACACACCTTTATTTTTCAAGGATTTGGCATTTGTGAGCACGGTTTGTTGAAGTTCCTCTTATGGTAGAGACACCCATTAGCTATTTTTATTTTAAAAGTTCATATATTCGGTATTCCAACTAGTTGTTAGTCGAAATTCTCTGCATTTTAGCCATACCTTGTTGAGATTAGATTTATGTCAATTTTGAGATCAGATTTATGTCAATTTTGATTGCTCTCTTCAACTTGTAATAAAAATACCTTCGATTTGAAACTGTAGGGAATTTTGCAATTGGTATATAGAAATTAGCAAATTGACAAGTTAAAAAAGAAAGGTCTCTGCAGTAACAATGGTCAATGTTAACTAAAATATGATTCCAATCAGAGAAAACATAGGTTGTGTATTCAGTAACTACTTAGACTATTCTTATAAAGTTTGAGCAACCTCTTTTCCACAATTAATAAATAATAGAGTTGAGTTGACATAGCAAAATTTGGATGTTAGTTTCACAACAACACTCAACTAGAGGTATTGTGGATAATTCAAAAATGGAGATCCTTCAACAAAGTTAAAGCAATGCTTGCTTGCGACATGTTTTGTTGTGGAGTCTAAGTTCCATATACATTTTACTTTATTTTTGGTTTGGATCATTTTCGTGACAGACATTTGTATTAAAGACCCTTACTTCTGAAACAGGAACTTCTGCGGCAATGCATCGCTATTTTTAGTAGTTCCTGTCGTGCATGATGAAAATCACCATTGAAGTCCTTTTAGCCACACTGATTCAGTTTTAGACGTATCACACTCGAGAATGGAAATGTCTTAGTTGGTGGTTTTAACAATGATTGAATGTGAAAGCCTATACAAACTAACCATCCATCTGTTGCATTCATCACTAATAAAAGGATTTAGTTAGTAGTTTTATTACTTGAAGTTACTGCTGTATCAATCATGAATAACAACATCTTTCTAATACTTTTGATGGGAAAATAGCTACAACATCTTATGCAAAAGCTAAATGATTAAGAGAACTTTGACATCACAAATCAATAAAAAATACTTACACCAAACCCACTTCATCGTTTTTATAATCACCAAGAATGCAAAGAATACAAGTCCTCCACCTTGTTTTAAGCAGTTTGTATTGACAGGCATTGGTAAATGATTAGCGATTGATGGTCACAAGTTAATTCCCATGGAGACCCACAAATTTAAAACACAATAATACGTGGGTCATAAAGAGTTTAATTAGAGAAAATACCCAACAATAGAAACACTGCATTGTATGCCTTTGGGTAGCTAGATCCTACGCTTCGAGTTTCTTCGTCCAACACTATAATATATGGGACTGGCCCTAATTCTTATACTTATAAGCACAATTAATACAAGTGGAAGAATAATGCAGAGAATGAATACCTCCTCCATTGAAAAATATGGAAGTGAGTCCAGGGAAGAAGAGACTACAAGAGAGACGAATTTTGGGATGAGAACGCAGGAACCCTTTGGTAGGGCTCATCCTGTTCATTGTCCTTGAAGGAACTTCAAATGGCTGACAAGGTGCATACACCATGCTCAAATTAATATTGTGGGATGCTGGTAAAATAGAACCTCCAGCTGGCATCCTGTCTATCCTTCCTGAAAACAAAATCAAAGCTTTAATAATCTCATACACTAATGGGATTTGGCATGCATGGATTTGGACAGATCATAGATTTTAATGGGATTGTTGCGTGGGACTTCACCCTATCCTGGACTAGCTGCTGGCTGATATGAAATTCACTAATCTGATAATTGTTGAAAAGAAGCATTGTTACACTATGAATTACAAATGCTCGTAGAACTATAAGTCTTCTTGCTAATGCTCATAGGCTAGGGAATCCTTATAAAGCTTTATGTATACAACTTGATTCGCTTGAATCCTTCGCATATACTATCAACACCTTGCAACTGGCTAAGCGACACTTTCTATACCACACCTTTAACACTATTCTCCTCATTATGCGTCCATATACTACTTATTTATTCATCTAACAAGTATTCGTTGCATCCCATGGAGATATATAATGTAGTTGGTAGCTTGTTTTGTCCAAGTGACTCATGGTGTGAAACATTTGTTCGAAAAATGCTTTCCTTTAGGTCTGTGGACTACTTAGCAATTCATGTTCGAGCAGTTTTCAATTTAATCCACTAGCAATGTACCCAGTTCTGAATCTAGTCTTAGCGAACCCGGTCCCCCCCCCTAGTGTATGTAGATTGAAGGGAATTATAGAGAGCATGAAATATGGACTATATGAAGGAAGGGTATTGATTCAATCATATTGATTCTATGCCTTTTATGGTAAATAAACTTGGTCAGTGGTACCTAACATGGATTTATGTGGATCAACGATTACCTAAAAATACAACGAAATTCCTAGATGTAGGCGAAAGATCAAGAAAATTAGCATGAAACGATGAAATGGATCGACTAGTGGTTGGAGTGATGTGTCCACTTGGAATTGGGGACTTGGAGCTGGGTGGAATGATTTGTCTACAACGGATTTGAAATCCAAGCCAATAAAAATAACAAGTGTTTTCAAGAAATACGAAGCAACGTTTTTGATAACCAAGCCATTGATTCAAGGCAAAATGCTTCTGGAACAATGCCTTTAATGATCTTAAAACAAAAATAAATAGATAGTTGATTTATTATTGATTTGAATTGCTATATTTTTAGTTTCAATTGTTTTTTATTGTGCAACCTGTTCATAATTACCTATTTCTTTTTTTAATTGAGGGCACTTGAGCACTGCTTAAAATTTTGTCGACCAATTATGGAAAAAATAAATTTTGTTTTAGATCTAGTTTTCTCTCAAAATTCCATAAATTGGAATTTATGGATCTAAAGCTTAGTTATCGTGATATATTTACGTCACTACTGAAATACAGAGAAAATGTGTCAAGAAATAGAAAGCATAGAACCTTTTGATTATACAAATTATGCCCCAATGTTTGGTTAATTGTATGAGTTTTAGATCCATTGGACTTTCACTCCAAGGATAGAATTGAAGGATGGAAATGTTAATTGTACAATTGAAAAAATGAGAGGAAAAACCTAAAAGGACTCTTCCTAGATTAAGATAAATAAAAACAAAAACAAATACCTTTAAAGTTAGCATCTGCTTTCCATAACATCCATAAAATCTACAGGGGCGACTGTATATAAACTAAGCAGATTGTTTTGATAGGTTCAGTTGTTGTAGGAAAATCGATAACTAAAATATAGAGAGAAGCCGTTGTAGAATACAGGGTAGAGGATTACCATAGACAATATAGAAAGGTTCTTTTGTTTCACCGGCTAATTAAAACCAATTTCAATGAGTCCAAGCTATGTTATTTTCAAATGTTTATAGGTAATTACTAGGATATATTATAATCTTGATAACAAGAGTTATATTATAATTTGTTGTTGATTATTTTTCTTCTTTTGATTGATTTCATTACTTGGTTTTATAAACCTGCATGCAGAAAGCTTAACTTTATTGTAGCGCCCCTCTGATACCATCAATGCCATTATGTGTAAAAGAGGGGGTTAATATTTTTTTTTTTCTTTCTGACTCGCTGTTATTACAAAACATGTTAGTGACATATCTAATATGGTAATTAAAATGGAGTATGGCCTATCAAGAAAAGGCTGAACTACACGTAGGGTAACACAACCATCTGACAATTTATATCCATTCACTAGTTTTTCTGTTGATAACATAAACTAACTTGCATATTATGCCTTATCTGACTAAATCTTCCCTCAAGAAGCTCTACTCATAGGAATCAAACTTTTTTTTTGTTTACATACCACCATGTAATGTATCCCTAAAGCTTGACAAATCTGTCTATGTCAAAAGTAGAAAAACAAGGCTTCTCCCAAACACAAGTGAAAAGTCATTGATAATTAAGCTTTGATCAGAATTAAGGAAAGCGGTTATTCAGCTGAAAATAACAGTTCCATTTAAGCACTTCAAGTGTAAAGACAGACTCAACGTATGCCATTATTTATTTCTGCTATTGATATTAATATCGTATGGTCAACTAATGCTGCAAATAAGGCAATCAAGGTTTTTATTTTCTATTGGGTTCCAATAGTCACCAATGAAATTCGACAATCACAAAAACAATACATATACAATATAATGGTGAGAGGACTGTTGTTTGAATGTGACCATAGCGAGAAATAATATTCTTGGTGCATGATGTTATGAGGGCTCCTGCTCGCTTTGGCAAATGGTTGGAGAAGGCAAATGGCTTAAGAAGAGACTAAACTCTGCTTCAAAGTAAAATACATGGTTAGTTAATTTAATTTAAATGAAAATAAAAGTTCTATCTTTGTGACAATTCAATTACCCATTTTTGTATATTCATATATATACATAAGCCATATAAATTATCTCGGCCATGCTATCTCATAGGGTCATATTCCCCTCGTTGTGGCAGCTTCTCTGCAACTACAGCTTGTCATCAAACATGTGAGTTTACAAAAGAAATAAGAGCATCATAAATACCATTACTTAAGTAGAACATATTAATCATGCAATTATACTACCAAGTATGCCTGCCCATACGGATTATTCAGGGAACACAACACAACATTTACTTAATAAAACAAATCAAGGAGCGACTCGAAACTTGACAGCGACTTTCCTCCCATCCATTGGCTCCAACTGGCGTGTGTTGTTCTGCCTGGAGCCACCCCCGAGCTGGGGCCACGAATCTACTAGGACAGGTTTAAATTAAAAAGGTTGAATGGAACCATAGCGGATTAAGACTATTACAAATTCTCCTCAACGAAATCAATATTAGGTCTTCAAATCCCAAGTCAAAACATAGATTGCAAATCATGGTTCCTACTTCGAACACACATTTTACTCATCCAAGACGGTTCTTACACAGGCCGTGAAACTACCAACTCACTCAGGGGGTGTGAACACACAGGCAGAATTATTATCCAACATCAACGCAGTCATGCTTAAACCAAAGAAAAGATATCTTGAATGTTAGGAAGATAATAAAATACTGGTACCGTAACTATTTAAACCACATATAAATCACAAAACCACTATATGTATATATATATGATCTCAGAACTCAAATTGAAACCTATCAATCGTATTGACGCCCAAAAGATTCAATAGACTCAAATCTACATTCGTATTCACACATGAAACAAGGTAGTTTCACATGTACAGGTTTTTAATCTCGACAAGATTCGAGACATGTGTTTAAAAAAACTATCAAATCAGCATTCAATGCATAAAGGGGTCTGAGATTGAAACCTATAAATCATAAGATGTAATAAAATTTAGAACAAAGACTGAAAGCGTAAATCGCAGCAAGTTCCAGAATCGTATAGGATCCACCAGTATGGATCTGGCCATTGATAGGGTTTAGGTATAAAATGATCCATAAAAGGCACTTGCAGGCTTGGGATGAACTCACTACCAAAATCATGCCCAAATTGTAAGCTGTAATAACCTCCAAAACCCAAACAAGGATTTGCTATATCCATACTCAAACAAAACCCATCTAGTATGACACTGAATCGCTGCTATGATCTATCTGGTCCTGGAATGAAACTCTAAGATGCTACCATAGATTGGATATATTTATAATCAATCAAACACAAACCAATCTAAATCTAAATCGAAACTATGGATAAATTTCCACATCGAACAGAAATGGAAAAACATTAACAAGTTTAACATTTATATAAATCCATACTCAATCAAGAACACAGGCAATCAAATAGCGGGTTCATGGATCAAAAATGTACATGGCTGGAATAAATACTATGCAGAAGAAAAAGGGAAGTAAAAATACTGTACCCCAAACCTTTCGAGTTATTTACCTACGAAGAAATAACCTGACTAAATGAAATCTCCTCCATATCCAAACCAAGTACGACCTAATTGTAATCTTGCCCATCAGATTCATATTAATAGACAAGAAGAGGGTTATGGTTTCGCATACAATCATTTGCACAATCCCATACGAACAGATTTTGAACTAAAACTTAAATATTACCCATCGCAAATAGATGGTTAATGTCTCGCATGCATTCATACGCAGTCTTTCTTTAAAACAAAAAAAATAGGACTGGATCGCATTTATACCCATTGCAGATTGAGGGTCGTTGCTCCACCTACATCTGTATGCAGTTTCATTTGAAACAAAAATGAACTAACTCGTACCCATCGTAGACAGAGGGTCATTGCATAATTGAATATATATATTTAGACCACCAGCGAAATACCTATCACAGTTAATAGATTAATATTCAACATGCAAGTGAAGGTAACAACTCTCATATACAAGTATATAAGTATATATATATTTTCAGACACAAGCTAAATCAAATCGCGGCTTGACTCTCATTTAGATTCGCAGCCCATGGAAGAAAACACAGCAGGATACATCTTAGATTACAAGCTAAGGCAAATCAGATATTTAACTAGTTGTCCAGGAAATCAATTCACATTCAGTGAAAATGACACAACAAAAAGATTTTTGATCCAAGTGAAGGAAATGCAGATAATCATTACTGTGCATACCTATGATTTTTCATCCAGAAGTTTACCATGAGCGTTTCCTGCAAAGGAAACTATGTATCCCCCTCGAGTCAGAGCTCCCAGAGCTGTAATTTTTCCCTCAACAATGGCACCCATTTCCCTAGTATCAACGCCAAATCAATGGAAACATATCAAGGAAGATCCTTACACTTTCTTCCTATCTTGAGTGCATTTCCTCTCTAATCATGAGGTTCTCCTCCTGGAGCTGAGCGCTCCATCCTGGTAGATATCCTGCGAACCCCTAGTGTAAAAATCGGAATACTCTAAGAGATTGCGATCTACAGCATCATGATCGGAAAATGCACTAAAAGATTTGTGCCCCTTCCAGGTTTTCCACGCTCCCCTAAAAACAAAAAAAAAATGTTCCCTTCATAGAGAACTGTAACCCCATAAATAACGGCGAGTAACAGCCTTCTTTCAGAGTGCATTGGTCTCCTCACCAATTAAGGCACCAACACTGCCATCATCAGTGCTGAGGCGGACTCTAATTTGGACATGCAAGAGGGATTAGAGGCATGCTAATTATGCTTCAGTTTTCCTCTTACTGCAGTAACGTTCAGTATTTACTGCTTAATTAAAATCTGCTCTATTTTGGATGTGCAAGAGGGATTCTGGGCATGCTGGCAGCCAGCCATTATGCTTCAGTTTTCCTCTTACTGCAGTAACGTTGAGTTTTTACTCCTTAATTAAATTCTGCATAAAAGAGAATATTAATAACAATACTTTTCTCTTTTATTTTAATTTAACTCACCCTAAATTACCAGTAAAAATATGTTTGTTAGAAATAGAGTTATGTCTTCCTTAATTCTAAATGAGACTCTCTTTCTGGAAATGAGAGTGTAGGTTATATTACCCATAATTTATAAATATTATAGCCCAACTATTAAATCTCATAATACTTCTACATAACCTCCTTATAAGAGCCTTTGTTCAAGTATTTATAACTTCTTCTTTTTTAATCGATAGTTTATACATAAGAAATATTTAGTATATGAATATATATATATACTTGCCCATGTATTTAGGTACACCATGTAAATTATTTTACTTAATCCAATAAGATACTTTATTGGCACATTTGTGTAGATCACCTTTAGGAAAAATAAAAATATATATACTCATGGTAATTTTCTTTAAGAGGAAGCTTCACACTTCTGAATAAAATTCCTAGGAAGGTCGTCTTGGCACTTGAAGTTATAATTAAATATTTCCGAAGAATAATGAAAAGTCTTCACTTTGATATGTGAAAGTGGATCCTGTCGACCCAATACTTGAAAACCAAACAAATCAATATATTTGTGAGTTTCTTTATCTTAACACGATCCCATCAAGGGAAATGTTATTCTTTCCGGGGTTCCATTCATTATTTTTAACATTTCCCCCAAGTAAATTCGTTCCCCCAATCGTTCTTAGTCGCGTCAAGTTCCGAGTCTCCTAACGCTATCAATCATATCAAATATTTTGATAAGGTCACGATAGATACTTACAGTGGAATTTTACTTACGCTGTGAGCTCTAGGTCGAGGTGGCGAGGGATGCTACATCCTTCACTTTGATATGTGAAAGTGGATCCTGTCGACCCAATACTTGATAACCAAACAAATCAATATATTTGTGAGTTTTCTATATCTTAACACGATCCCATCAAGGGAAATGTTATTCTTTCCGGGGTTCCATTCATTATTTTTAACATTTCCCCCTAGTAAATTCGTTCCCCCAATCGTTCTTAGTCGCGTCAAGTTCCGAGTCTCCTAACGCTATCAATCATATCAAATATTTTGATAAGGTCACGATGGATACTTACAGTGGAATTTTACTTACGCTGTGAGCTCTAGGTCGAGGTGGCGAGGGATGCTACATTTATCATAATCTTTTTAAGTAAAAATGAATTGGCTTAGGCCAAATAAGAAGAATATTTTGTTGATAGGTTAAAATAACGATGCTTGCATATTGATTTGCTTATCAAAAGCATTATTCGTAAATGCCTAATAAATTCCAATGCAAACTTAGAATACAATTTTGAAAGTTGTTTCGACTTGTGTACTAGTAAATTGAAACGACAACAAAGTCGTTCATAGAGTCCTTGTAGCCAATGAAAAGAAATAATAATAAAATAATAAATACATAATAATGTGTCCCACATTATAACAATATAATATGTTGTTAGCCTAAACTTTAAATTATGGAGAACAAGTTTTTCTAAATTGTGGAGAACAAACTTATTGATTTTTTTCAAATTCATCCAACTTTATAAATTTAATAATATGATATTAAATACAAATAATGTGTCCCACATTATAAAAATATAATATTTTGTTAACCTAAACTTTCAATTGAAAAATTATAATAATTTTAACCTTTATGTATATAAACAAATATTTAAATAAATCACCATAACAACAAGAAAATTGTTCTCTTCATCTATATAAAAAATATCTCGGGTTTTAAAAATAATGAGGTTATAGATTTATGTTAATATTGCTTAAAATGTAGTATTTATATTTATTGAGCCGAGAGGTGCTCTACAGCCCAGTATGGGGAAGATCTTGTAACGTGATGTAGCATTACTAACATGTCGGAAAAAATAATAGTGGTAGTGAATATTATGGGAGAGATCTTGTAACGTGATTTAACGTTTGTAACATGTTGGCAAAAAATAATAGTGATAGTGAATATTATGGGAGAGATTTTGTAACACAAAATAAAAAATAATATCACTTTTGTAAAATTATTTTTATTAATAAAAACTAAATTTCTAATAGGCCAAAATAAGTGTCGGCCACAAAAACAATCTAATATGGGGGAGATGTTGTAATCTTCCTACCTAACAAAACAACCAAAAAGTAAAAATTTAATTATCCGTAAAAAAAATATGTGGGTCAAGAAAAAAACACAAAATTGAATTACCCACAAAAAAATGTTGGCCTTGCACATGGTTTTAAAACCATGTGCAAGGCATTCTAAACAACCCATGGTTTTATTGTACATGGTTTAGCAGGCTTTGCACATGGTTTTAAAACCATGTGCAAGGCCTCCTAAGCAACCCATGGTTTTATTGTACATGGTTTAGGAGGGCCTTGCAAATGGTTTTAAGACCATGTGCAAGGCCTCCTAAGCAACCCATGATTGTAGGAGTGGGGAAACGATGCAATGTTCGTTCCTAACAAAATAAAAAATATTATATGTCGGTCCTAAATAATATTAAATATTAATAATAATAAAATTATATGTGGACCTTAAATAAAAAGATGTGTCTTTTGGTTTGAATCAAATCAATTTATACCTAAGAAGAGGTTTGCACCTCAAGAGATTTGATCCATCTTGGCGCTTGATAGAGCTTAGGATTTGGATCTACGTTGGTTTTATAATAATTACGCCAAGAGGCGCTCTACAGCCCAGTATGGGGGAGATCTTGTAACGTTACGTAACGTTATTTCTTTTAATAAAAAATAATTTTTTTAATTATAAGCCAAAATAAATGTCGGCCATAAAAAAAACCTTATATGGGGAGATGTTGTAATCTTCCTACCTAACAAAACAATAAAAAAGTAAAAATTTAATTATCCGTAAAAATATATGGGTGAGAAAGAAAACACAATATGGGGGAGATGTTGTAATGTTTTTACTTAATAAAATAATAAAAAAATTTGGCCTTGCACATGGTTTTAAAACCATGTGCAAGGCCTTCTAAACAACCCATTGTTTTATTGTACATGGTTTAGGAGGGCCTTGCACATGGTTTTAAAACCATGTGCAAGGCCTCCTAAACAACCCATAGTTTTATTGTACATGGTTTAGGAGGGCCTTGCAAATGGTTTTAAGACCATCTGCAAGGCCTCCTAAACAACCCATGGTTGTAGGAGGGCCTTGCATATGGTTTTAAAACCATGTATGGGGAAATGTTGTAATGTTAGTTCATAACAAAATAAAAAATAATAATAAATATTATATGTGGGCCATAAATAATATTAAATATTAATAATAAAATATCATGTGTGGACCTTAAATAAAAATGTGTCTTTTGGTTTGAATCAAATCAATGGATACCTACTAAGAGATTTGATCCCTCTCGGTGCTTGATAGAGCCTAGGATTTGGATCTACACTGGTAATTAAAACAAGTTATAAATTTAAAAACAAATCTACTTAATAATTCTTTGTATATTTACAACATTATTTTAGAGAAATTTTGAAAAATTTAAATTTTATATGGATATGTATAAGTTATGGTTTTGTCATTACTTAGGAAATGCCAAATATATAATGAGTGATATGTAGACCCTGTGACAACTTATTGACTAGATCTCTATTCTCTGAGCAGTGACACTGTGGAGGTTATTTCCACTCCGATATACATGAAAAAAACTTCATACAAGGATGATATGGTGAATGATCTCCTAGAAGTATTTAATAATAATGCTTTAGTATTTTCCCATGAGGAGTGGAATAGATGGTGAAAAGGTGTACTATTAAGGCACTCCTTGTTTAGGTCACTAGTTCAAAACTTCATGGGTACTAGCTTACAACAAAAAATGCTATGGTATCTAGGGCATGTTTGGAGGTGGAGAAGGGAAGGAAGGGTTAGATAAAGATTAGGTCATGTGCGAGGAAAAAACTAGTGGGGTTGTGGAAGGGGGCCTAACATCAATCACCAAATCTAAGGCTAAATTAAAACTTCTAGTGCCTAGTGAGGATTATGTGCCGGATGAGCTTCATGTAGGTAGTATTCTTGGTGGTTTTAGGCCCCTTAGAGTAGGGAATCCATCAACGAGTATTTCCTAATGATATTGATTTCTTTGAATATCAGGGGTTTTGGGGGATCCTAAATATTTTTGCTCTGACACATCTTAATTTTCATTAAACCTGATGTTATGTTCCTTCGAGAAGTTATGGTGGTTTCCATCAAAACTATGGAGGTCTTTACATCCATTCTGTTAAGATGGAATGCTTGTTCTGTGGATGCGGAGGGTCTGTCGAGGGGTATGGTGTTAGCTTGGAACCCAATGAAGGTGAATTTTGAAGCTTCTTTTTCTATTGCATATATCTTTCTTCATGGTTATGTTTGAGATATCAATCTTAAGTTAATAATGTTGAATTGCTACGGTCCTCACTTGTTCCGAAAGGAATTCTAGTCCTTGTGTTTTGAGGATGAACTATCCAATGATCTGGGGTTTATCTTAGGAGGGGATCTAAACTTATTGATAAATGACAAAGAATCATGGGGGTGTACAACTAGGATGGACTGGTTGGACTACCATTTTTCACATTCCTTTGTGAAGGTTGGACTTGTGGATGTAATTCCTTCTCCCCTTATTACCACCGGGAGGAATGGTAGATAGGGGGAGGGTTTATGGCCAAGCATATTGATCGCTTTCTTGTGGTATAGTCTCTTCTTGATAGTGCTTTCAAATATAGGTTATGGGTCAAGCCTTACAGTTTGTTGGACCATATCCCTATAGTGCTCCATCTGGATTTTGTTTAGGCACTTTACAAGTATCCTTTCAACTTCAACCAATCCATAGCAAGTGAGAATGATTTATTTCTCTAGTTCGTGACAATTGGCATGATTTTGAAGAGGGAAGAGGTAGGTCTAAATTGGAACATGTGATTGTGAGTTTCAAGGCCCTTATATTTGTGGTCACCAAGTGGTTCAGCAAGAAGAAAAAGGAGATGCAAGCATAATTTGTTGACATTGAGGAGCATACAAGGGTTGTTTATTATAATAATTCTTCAAGTGTATTCTTTGATTCAAAGAATAGATGACTTTGGAATCCATAAATCATAAACTATTATATATTGAAGAGGAATCATGGAGGTTGAAAAGTAGGGCACTGCACAACAACAAAAAAAAAATATAAATATGCAGAGAAGAGGAGGGTGGTAAATTCTCTCTAGGAGATCAACTATTCTAATGGAGAGGTATGTGGAACACAGGAGGAGCTGGAAAAGGAGGCCTAATTGCATTTCCAGACCTTTTTCCAAGCCCCAGATGAAAATCACATTAGCCAGTATTTCAAGGTAATTTGTAATTACCCTTCTTACTTTACTCAAGAAGAGAGTAGGAAAGTTAGTGGTCATGATTCTTTAGAGAAGGTTAAAAATATATTATCTGGTTTTGCTAAGGAAAAGAGTTCTGGGCATGATGGCTAGACTGTCAAGCTCTTCTTGTAGTTTTTGGTATCGTTGGCCATAATTTGTTGACAATGGTTGAGGAATATAGGACTTTGGGTAGGATTATAGGAGCTTTAAGCTCGACCTTTATAGATTTGATACCTTAAAATTCAAGTTCCTCCTCCTTCATTGAGTTCAACCCCATCTCCCTTTGCAACCTGTTCTATAATTTAATAGCAAAAATAATTTCCTTAAGGATTAATACATGTTGAGACATCTATCTAGAGA
Organism: Pseudotsuga menziesii; assembly: GCA_001517045.1. Classification (NCBI taxonomy): domain Eukaryota; kingdom Viridiplantae; phylum Streptophyta; class Pinopsida; order Pinales; family Pinaceae; genus Pseudotsuga; species Pseudotsuga menziesii. Next base: position 255,247 of record LPNX010664786.1, read on the forward strand.
ACAATTTGGGTTTCTTCACAATAGATAGACTATGGATGTTGTAGGTGTTGCTCAAGTAGGAATGCACTCAATCAAGGTAATAAAGTTGGAATCCATTCTTCTAAAATTGGACCTATTCAAGTCTTATGATCATGTGGATTGGGTTTTCTTGAGATTGATCCTCCTCTAGATAGTATTGGACCTTGAGATGAAAAATTGGACAATGGATCGTGCTACCTCTGTAAACTATGTAGTTTTGGTGAGTGGATCCCCCATTGACTTCTTCCAAATCCATCAAGGATTAAGGAAAGGATGCCCCTTGACTCCTTTTCTCTTTCTATTGGTGGTTGATAATTACTAAGAAGAGGTCTAAAGGATTGATATCTAGTATCAATGTTTCAGAAAATCATTTGTTGTCTCACTCGTTATTTGTTGATGATGTGCTTATAGTTGGGGAAGGACCATTTTAGGGATGGGTAAAATATCACTCTTTTGAATCTTTTTGGTAATGCTTCAAGTATGGTAGTCAACTCAAAGAAGGATGTGTTGTTATAGAATGGTTTCATCCTTGAAATTTGCTTTCAGATCAGGTAACTTTTTCCTTTTCAAGTGATTAAGTTGGGGGAAGGTCTTAGTTAGTATTTGGGTTAATCCTTTGAAGCCAAATAACTATAGGAAGGAGTATTGATACTAGTTGCTCCAAAAGTGGGTAAACGGATTGGAAAGTGTGTTTAAGATGGTTTCCATTGGTAGCCATACTTTTCCTCGTAAAATCTGTATTAGAATGCATTCCTGTCTACTTGATACCTTTAGATAAATTTCCCACATACATCCTAGAAAAAATAAGGCATAAATGTTTTAATTTTCATTGTACTGGTAGGAAGGTGAAGAACGAGGTTCATTTGGTAAGGTGGGATAGACTGGATCCAACCAATATGGAGGGGGGTTGGGGCTTGATGAACATCTTCAATTTCAAGTGGAACTTGAAGCCAAAAGTATTTAGCATTGTTTGACTAACACAGGGTTGTGGAGTAACTTCGTAAGAGATAAACATCTAAAACAAGAATCGTTTGAGTGGGTAATATTGGAGCCAAAAAATCTCACCAATGATCAAATTTATGGATTGGTTTAGTGAATTCATGTCTTGTTATTGCAAAATGGTTGGTTTGGAGGATTGAGGATGTGTAGAATATGTAGGTGGGTAAAGACTCTTGGCTGGGGGGTCCTACAGATTTCAAGTTATCTTCAAATCTATTAGAGGTACCGTTGGATGGAGGAATTAGATCATGGCTCAAGCGTCACTCTGGGCAAAGAATATGGGGAGTGTGTAGAGGTGGGTGAATAGTGAATCTTTATGATTCTCTAGTCTGAAATTAGAATGGAATATCTATGTTCAAGTTTTGAAGCATTATGGAATCTACCTCAATCAGGAGGAAGACACACTTGCTTGGTCTTAGGATAATGGGAATGGCTAGGTATCAATGAAACTTGCTTATCAATCTATCTTTTTTCTAATTCCATTGAAGATGATTGCTGGTGGTATAAGGTCATATGGAATTGGAGTGATCCCCTCAAAATAGAATTATTCTTACGGTTGGATTTAGCAGATAAAGTTCTTACTTGGGACAATTTCACGAAAAGTGGAGGGATTGGCCCTAATATTTGTGTCCTTTGTTTATCTAAAGGAGAAAGTATTAACCATATATTTGTACACTTCTCCTTAAGAAGGTTTGGAAGGATCTTAAAAGTGTTCTTAAGTTTAAGAGCCTTTAAATCTCTGTATATTTAGTGTTGAGTTAGGAAATATGGATTGAAATTGATTCTCATGGGCTGGTAATGGAGCTTCTTAGCTACTTTTATTGGGGTATTTAGCCCCACAGAAACAAAGTGATTTTGAGGATAAAGGCTAGTGTGAGTCTTGTCACCCAAAAGGATATAGGGCTTCTCCCTGAGAGTCAACTAGGGAAAAAGGCATCCTTAAATAGAATGCTAGAAGAACCAACATTTTTGGAAGATACACCTATTGATACTTTTGATGGAGCTTGTTATGGGCTCACAGGTAAGTGTGGTATTGGGGTTTATCTAGGGGTGAATGTGTCTCGCCTTTTCAATATCAAGATGGGTGGGAGATGTGGAACAAATACTAGGGAAAAGTTGTTAGCTCTATGGACTCTTTTGATCTATAAATATCAATGGCATGTTGCAGGTGGTTGGTTATTCCAGGGATATCATTGAATGGGTTTTTGGGAAGGCTTATCTCTCAGTTCTAAGGATTCCCTAGGGCTTGAGGAGGGGCTATTTTACTTTGAATCATTTTTTAACCTCACTATTATTCATAAGGGTTCTCTTCATGCCTTTTAAATCTGTGATGATCTATCAGGGGTATTTTTTGTTTTTTGTGGTTTAAAATTCCTGGGGGTTTGGGATATATACTTTTCTTTGCTTTGTTCTTAGTAGATTTGGCTATGTTAAGTTTTTGTAAGCTTGGGAATGTGTATTGAAGGATAGTGGTAATGTCATTATGTATTAGCCTTATATATGGACATGTGCTCTTCCTTTTTAGATAGTGACTCGTTATGTAACATCTACCTTGATTTTAATGAAGAAATATTAGATATGAAGCTTTTTATGTTGAAAAAAAAAATTATATACTTTTTTAAATAAGAAAGTAAAACAATACAATATAATTCATTAACACTTGTTTTCACATTTCATATAAATCTTAACATATACGTGAATTTGACTCCTTAAATTTTGTGCTTTTAGTTTTTAGAAATGTTAATTTCCAAAACAATGTGAAAAACATAAACATTGCAAAATTTTATATTTATTGCAAAATTTCATATTTTCATAATGTAACTATCTTAATTTAATTCAAGTTATTAATATAAAAAATAATTTATAAACATTTTTATTCATAATCAATCTATTTTATTGGTTCTCCCTTTACACGAAGTGTATCTATATGATATTCTGGTTATTTTCTGTAATGCTTCGGGAATGGATATCAGTGTGGAGAAATCCTATATTTATTATCATAAACTTCTCGAGGAGGATTTATGAGAGTTTAATTATTTGTTCCAATATATTATTGCAAACTATGAAGATCGATTCAGATATCTTGGGTATGTTTTAAAAGCTAACAAGTATAGGGTGGTGGACTGGATGTGGTTAGTATAAAAGATTGAGAGAAGAATAAACAACTAGGCTTATAGATTTCTCTCTTTGGGAGGGAGACTAACTTTAATTAAGGTTGTTTTCATATAAAACTTACAAACTTAAGACTGAACTGATATTATACATTTTGATCATTCCAATACCTTTTCCAGATTCAAACTTTGATGTTCATAGAAATCCTTTGTAACCAAAATTATGTTATATATCATGCATGGATCCATGTATGATTGAGTTGTTATTTTCTATTATGAACCAGATACCCTCTTGCATTTGAGCTCTCTCATTTTTGAGTTCATTTCTTTACCTGTATATGTGTTTGACAACCACCTGATCCATCCATTCAGTGATACTATGTACCTCAATGAGACTAGAACTTAACTTTGCATTTATACCTGACATGTCAATATGTCAGTATGTCAGCCTTCAGATCTGACTTGGGTCATAATTGTCATAGAATATCCATCATTGGTGTCATAGCTGTCATAAATGTAAGGGGAATCTAGCCAAGTGTCCATGAAACTCCCATTCGGCTCTTCCTCTCCCACGTAAGTTACAATTCATCCCAAATTCGACCTATGAAGTATATGGACAAGTATATTAACATTATAATCCATACAAAAACATTAGACTAATATCCATATATTCAAATTTGCAAGAGAAAGATACCATTTAACATAGGAATTCTAGCTAATGTGGGCCCCATAGTCTCCATGTGTCTTCATGATCTATTGCCACTTCCATTTTCTCTTGTATTTATTTAATAAGATCAATTATTAAATATTTATCCCCTTATAATGTCTAAACATCATTTATTATCCCCCTTATTCCAAATCTCAAAGCTTCCACCCCCAACCTAGGAAACTAGTGATTTTCCTCCTTGGCAATTATTTGACTTTTAGCATCCATTTGACAACTTTCATGAATGTGGAAAATGTGATTTGGCCATTGTGACCCAGTGCCAAATTTGGGACATTACAATTTCTCACTAAAGAATAACGAGACATTGGATCATGTCATTCATATTGAAAAATTGGAAGGAAAAAACTACATGGAAAATCCTAATGGGTACACTAATTCTCTCTTGACACGCAAGCTAAGGAATCCATTGTATGGTATCATGCAAGACCCAAAGGCATGGCATCCCAAGTTAAAATATTCCATACTATCAAAGAGGTTTGAAAGATGTAAAATTGGATGCAAAAGCAACAACACTTCTTCTCCTATCTGTCATCAGATTAGAAGAAGGTGGAGAGGTTCACATGCACAACACTAGGAAACTAGTGCACACAAGGACCATCATACTGAATTACTTCCCCATAGAGATGTAGACTGCATAAAATTTTCACAAGTATTTTATTCAAGAATAATTTTTCTCTTAGTGTGAAAGCTTGATCTTGGATCCATTGTTCATTTTGAGGGGGGGGGATTCCCATGAGGTTTTCCCCATTTTTCTCGGTTTGTTGAGTATTTTTTTTTTGCATTTAGATTGTATGGGTGACCTTTAGTATTAATTGTCAGGGCCCAGGTTTTCCAAGTTAGGATTAAGGGGGGGTGTTAGGATTAATTAATTAATCCTCCCTTGACCACCATAGTCTAATTAAATTTTCCTAGCTTAGGATATTATTTCCACCTCACTAATGCCATGGGGGACTCATTTGGGGCCCACCTAACACTTGATGTTCCAGTATGCATGATTTTAGGATCTCTAGAGACCAATCCCTCTAATTTAGTAACCCACATTGAGTGCCACCAACATTCACAAAGAGTTGACCCTAGGCAGTGTTCAGTTTTGTTCAGTTATGCTCTAATTCCCATTAGTTAGTTCATCTTCAGTTAGTCTAGCACCACTTTGCATTATTTAAGGGAGGTTGGGCACATTTTTCTCACCTACCTTGATCAGTTGAATGGTTGTGAACTGGTTTAGTTGTCTGAAGTCATGTTAGTGAGCTCTCAGTGGCAATTTTCTCAAATTGAGTTAGCACTGGAGTCAGTGTTATAGCCCAAAATGACACATCTCTTCCCATGACAACTTTCACGTGCTTTCCTCCCATAACAACACTTCCACGATGACACTTTATGAAATGCCACTGCTAGTAACTGAAAAATAACCTTGATTGGAGGAGCCATATCTATAATTACATAACACCATTTAACCTCTTCTCTAGACCATCTGAAAGGTATCTGACTAAGGAAAAACTTTCCAAAAGACACTAACCCCTAAAAATGCATGTAAATACCCTAAAAGGAGATTTTTTGACCCACTCGCGAGTGTGCTTAAGAAAACCTACGAGTTTCCCTTGACACTCACAACTCTGCTTCATAAAACCCATGAGTTTCAAGTGAAGTGGCCAAATATAAAATTATGAAAATTCTCGAATTAGGAGTGGTTTGGGTGGTTTTGGAACTGATCCTGTAGTTGTAATTTATCCCAATTCGAACCTATCTCTTTAGAAAAGTATATAAGAGAGGGAGAGGGGTCCATGAAGAGGGTCTTGGCCTTTGCATTATTATGCTGGAGAAATTGGGACTCTCATCCCCCCTAAGTTTTTCCTAGATTCCATCTTCCTGTGTTGCAGAGCTTGGAGGATGAGATTCTTGGAAAAGAGAAGCATGAGATCTAGACCAAGGTTTCATGAGGAGAAGGTAAACTTTGTAATTCTTCCATTATAATAAATATTTGATGCTCATTCCTTTCCAAATAATTGTCTAACTGATGTGGAATATCTATTTATGATTACATGATGATGATTATTATATTAGGGTTTCATGTTTTATTGAATATAATATCCTTTCATGTAGTCAAATTGGTTTGAGGAAGGTAGAAGCGTGTTTTGTAGGTCTCTTGGATTGAGGAGCAAGAGGAGAAAGAGGAGGGATAAAGGAAAGATTGGATCATACTTCATTGAATAAGATATGAACCTGTTTTACCTTTGAATCTTGTCTATATTTTCTTGCAGAACTTCATGCACTTGTCTTTATATCCCTAGTATGTTGGTGGCCTCTTAACCCCCAGCCAAATAAACACTTTCTAACAACAAAAATGATGACTCCGTTGGGGAGCCATGTATGTTTTTGGGTCTCCTTGTTTTTTTTTCCCAGTGTATTTAAAGTTTCAGGTCCTTCTTGCAAGTTAGGAGTAACTCTTAATCCTACTAGGACACCTCCTCTGTCTGTTTAAGGTTATTTCTAACCTTTTTCAGGCCTTCCACCACCCACTCGCAACTGTTTCACTGCACAGGTGCAATTTATGGATGCACTTGCGACTTCCCTTAAGGGAAGCTGCGAGTCACTCGCGATCCTTCCTAAGGAAACTTGCGAGTTCCCTGTATTGGTGTTTTTTCAACATTTCTGGGTCTTTTGGGGTGTTTTAAGGCTGTCTGAAGGGACGTTATGGGTCTTCTATCTGTGTATGACCCATGGGAAGTAATGCATCCTATTTAGGGTGCTCTTTATCTATTTTTTAAGTTCTTTTCAATTCTTTAGGCTTGTTTTTTTGCTTCCCCACCACCTCCTTCTTTGGCTTGGCCTTGTTGGGCAAGGTGTTGAGCAACCTCTATTTGCAAGTCTATACTGAACCTTGGAGATTCTTGAGCCTTGTTTGTTTTAGTCTTATTGTTTATTCTCTCCATGCCAAAATGGTTGTCTTGTTTACCTTTAAAGTCTCCCTTCTTAGTGAGGTTATAATTGGCTTTAGGGAAGCCTAGGGCATGTTTGTGGGATATAGAGCAAAAGTCTATTTACTTTGTTTGTATTACTTGCATGCATTAGTTTGTAGGTGTTTTTTTCTTTCGCATTCATAAAGAACAAGTTGTTTCTTTATTTGCATGTAGATTAGGGTTTAGTCTTAAATGCATCACATGCCTTTGTTTCTTGAAAATATTAAAATAAGTCTTTCTTTTGTGGCTTTCAATTTTCAGTTTGAAAAAGAAAAGAAAACTAGGAGTTTGCTTTTGCATTTCAATAACTCTTTGTTTAGTCATATTGTTTCTACTTTCAAGTCAAACCACATTGGTTTCACCTTCTCCACCCTTTGAGTAACCAACAACCCTTAATAAGAATGTTTAATATCTAAAATATATTAGTAACAATTTCTTTATAGGGAGGACACATAGTAGTATAGGCTAGTGTTTTGGGTTAGAGACATCTTTAAATACCCAAAACTTTAAACTCAAACATTGTGGCCTTTCTCCAAGAAATCCAATTTCGTAGAGAAATATACCGAAAAGATCCTCTAACAGGGAGTCAAGAACGAGGTCGTGCAATACTGAGCTGTGGAGATACCCCTCCTATGCTCGGTAGAGGATACACCAGAGATGTTGGACATTTGGGGACTTACTTAGTACCTCCTTCTATCCTTGTGTGGTGCCTGGTACTGTTTGATTTTTGGGCTTAATTACCTTGCCTATGTGCATAAGTTAGACTAACAATTGTTCCACCGAAATTTCTTTGTGGCTTTGGTGGCCTTAGCATCTTGACCTTTAGGACTCTCCACGGGTGATAGTGGAAGGTTATTTCCAATGTTCCCAAGACAAACGTGGGAGGAAATCCCATGTAGCTCTTTGGAAAAAAATTTGGTTATTAAAATGCTTTCCCTAAATTGATTGTATCAGGACCTCGGGTAACTGTCCTTCTCCCTTCACTAGTTAATTATGCGCCCTCATCATCCCAAACTCTCCTTTGGAAGGTATCCTTGTGTGCCTGGTCTTGATACTTAGGATTTTTCTAGTGGTGTGCTCTCTATGCTTGCGGTTTCCAGTCAACCTCAGACTTTTATTAATTGTTAAGTCATAAACTATTGATAGTACCCCTACGGACACAAACCAAGAGACCCCCTTTCCTAGGGCTTCTTGTGCTTTCCTTTCATCGGGAATGTTGGTGTTCCTTTGATGGCCACTTTGAATCTTCCTGGATTCACCATTAGGTTACCGGTTTGGTTGTTTTCCACTTCGACTGTCCTAAATGCTCAATGCTCTCGATGCTTCTCAAGCTAGCACCTCATATCAAGGGAATCAAAACAAGTTCTCCCCTTCACCAGTAGCAGCCTCTCCTCCTCCTTCTACCTCATGCAGTGAAAGTTCTAATACTAGTAACCTGCAGTCTAAAAGGAATAAAATAAGGAAGAATAGGAAGAATAAATGAAAGTAAGGGTGCACCCATCGAATCTATGCAAGTCATGTTGGACCCAACCACTCAACCTCTATAGGTCATGCTGGTGGAACCCATCCAACCTCTACAAGTCATGTTGGACCCAGCCACTCGGCCTCTACAGGTCATGCTGGTGAAACCCATCCAACCTCTACAAGTCACGTTGGACCTAGTCACTCAGCCTCTGCAGTTCATACTGAGGGCACCCACTCAACCTATACAAGTCAAGTTGATCCTAACCACCCATCCTCTAGAATTCATGTTGGGGGCACAAATCTAAACTCTACAGGTCCTCTTGGATACAAAAACCCAGCCTCTGGAATTCATGTTGGGGGCACACACTCAATATTTGCAAGTCAAGTTGACCTTCACCACCCAGCCTTTGGAAGTGATGCTGGGGGAAAACAAACAACCTCTACAAGTCATCTTGGACCTAACCACCCAACCTCTAGAGGTCATGCTGGGGGAAAAAAATCATCCAATTCAAGTCATGTTGACATCGTTGAGAAAACCAACTGTTCGAAACACAAGCCTAATTTCCCTTGTAGACTTTGTGAGGGAGGCCACTTTAATCACCAGTGCCCTGCCATTATAGAGGTACAAAGAGTATGGTTCCAAGTACATCCTGTTCCTGAACAACCTGAAGTTTATCAACAACCTATTCAACCTTTGGTTTATCAAGTGGTTGAACCAATGTCATGTTTGGTCAACCCCACTCTTTCTTCGGAGAGTGACCTTTACCAAGTGATTCAATCGATGCAATCTTTTGTCAATCCCACTCTTCCTTTGGAGAGAGACCTTCATAAAGTGGTTGATTCAATTCCATCTTCAATCAGTCGCACTCTTCCTTTAGAGAGTGAATCATATACTAGTCATATTTTCTTCACTACTAGTTCAAAACCTTCTGGATAAGGGGGCACTGACTTTGCTTCAATTGAACCCCCACCAAGCCCACATATTTCTTCCTTTCACTGGGATATCCTAGCTGAGTCGCGCCTTCCTTTTGATGCACCTTTTCAAATAAAGGTCCAAATTGGACACTACATGATTTCTCGTTGTATTGTGGACGAAGGAGCCTTTGTTAGTATTTTATTCGTTCATGCTTGGAGAGGCATAGGATCTCCCAACCTTATGTCAACTGATAGTAAGTTACTAGCTTTTGATACAAGAACTAGTCAAGATTTGGGAATTATTACTCAAACATCTGTCACTTTTGGTGGGAATATTGCCGTAGTTGATTTTATGGTGATAGAGGACCCCTTGGACTTCTATATGGTCCTCGGGCATGATTATGTTTATGTTATGCAAGCTGTGGTGTCAACGCTCTTTCACATGATGTACTTTCCTCATAACAAAAGCATTGTTACTATTGATCAAATGGCATTTCTTGATCCCTCTCCTATCCCAACTAGAGACCAGGTCTATCCTTTATTAATTCCTAGTGTTTCGGTAGACACTGCCCCGCCATGGGTGATTTATGTGGCCTCACATCCCTCGTGTCCAATTGCTACTAAGAAGAAGCCTCTCTGTTCATGCTTACATTCTTAGGAATTGGTCCCAGCAGTTGACCAAGTGATCTATCCTATGCGAACTGTGGAGCCTGCTCTCCACCCTGTTGATCCATTTGAATTTATAGACATGTGTTATATTTGGGATGGTCTCCTTCCTTCGGATGAGGTCTTCCTAGAGTATTTGATACATTTTGATCTTCTCATGGATGTTGATCCAATTGTAGTTAAATCCAACCCTGACTTGATTATTGATCATGATTCATCCGACGATTGATCCTCTTATGATTTCATAGTTGAGTCTTTGATCTCCCATTGAACAACAAGTTAGTAATCCTGATGAGTTTGACCTTTCTAGTATAATTATCGACTCCTGTGATCATGACTCTGTTCCTACAGACTCTATTACCTCTGTCAATTTTATCTTTCCTCTTGAGGTTGATCTTATTGATTATACATCCTCGGGCCTTGGCACTATAGAGTCTTCTTCAGTTGATTCTTCCTTGACTACACCTTTTGTGGAAGACAGCGAAGTTGCAAGTCTTTCTACTAAAGTGACTTGGATCAGATCTTTTCTTCTGAATATGATCTTGATATTATTATTTCTTGGAGACAAGATTCTTAGTTGGATTCACAACTGCTTACTGGTCTCACCTTATTGTTCAAGCTGTAACTACATCTGCATGTATTCTGCTTGTGCTTATGATCCTAATGTTGGCTTCCATGCTTTTAGCTCGTTATATAAGCCCTCATATCTGCTCTCATTTCTACTCAGCTTTATACCATTTTTCCTTTGCAACTTGACACACTTTACTTGGAGGAGATGTCTCCTGAGTGTCCTTATCCTGCTCATGTTCATTGCATTATGCTTAGGTATGTTCCTCGTGCTTGGAACTAGTTTATCCTACTTCTAACACTCGTCTCCTCACATTTAGAGCATTCCTTCTGGTCTCCTTTGAGCTCGTCAAAAACAATAAGGAGGCCACGAGTTGACTGTTATAGGATCATTAAAACTTTATGGGAAAGATACGGAGTTATCTTCAAGCCCTGATATAACTCTCTAAAACATGACTAGATTGTCAAGTTCGCTTGTCCCTTCAAACTCGTTAAAGGATGTGAGGTAACATCCACATAGGTATAAGTTTACCCATTTTTTTGAGCCATGTGGATTACTTATGAAAAATGAATACTCTATTTTCTTCGAAATCTAGAAGAGTATCTTCAGGCATAGGTTTATCTCTTTTTCGGGGCTACAAGGCTAAACTTTCAAAAAAGGAACCTATTTGAGCTTACTTTTCTCTTTTTTCATGCTATGGTTTAAACTATGAAAAATATTCTGAGCATTCTTTATGTCATTTTTCATGCTTGATAAAACCCTAGGAAAAAAACATCGAGTGATATTGCTTTTCTTCACACTCGTTAAAACTAAAGCATTCTACTTGTTTTTGAAGAAGCATCGATATGGTGATAGTTTACCCCTTTTTTAGACCTTTCTGACTAACTACAAAAAATGCATACATTGGTTCTCCTGAGCTAAGACAGTGCTCCTCTCAATTGTTTTATAATTTTTTGGACTTTGGAGACTAACCTTACGAAAAATCCCCCCCTAGAGTCTTCTTTGGTGTTTTCAGACTCCCAAAATTGTGAAAACACCATCGAGCATCCACTAATTCGGGCTCATAAAATCCATGAATCAGTGCTTTATCAAGCATTCTTGTTTCTCTTCTTCGAGCTTTCCAACAATGAAAAAGGTCTCGGGTTTGATTTATTGGACTCATTAAACCTTTACTAGAAAGAGTGAAAGGGAAGTTCATTCAAATATATTTTGTACCATGGCAACAAGTCTTATTTCCTTGAACAAAGCACCAGTCTTGGGTCTATTAACAGTTGGGTTCTAGTTCTTGAACTTATCCCGATCTCAGAGTTTTCACTCCTCCAGTTGGTTACTATTTTCCAACTATATGGAGAATCTGTCAATGTCTCCAACATTGCAGATTTGTATCACCGGTTCCTTTGTGTCAAAAATTTTCCTAAGTCACTATTGTGTCGTGCTCATTGTTCAAGGATAAAACCTTTGTCAACCATTCTGTAGTTTCCTTGACCTTTTATGTTGGCCATTCCCTAGTGTTAGTTCATTACACCAAGTTTTCGGTGGCCCTTACTGCAAAATTTTGTACCAATTCTAGATCTAATTAGTCTTTGACTTACCTCATGTTGGATGATGGAGGATACCTTAATTCCTTCCTTCCAACAGATCTCTTCAAATCGACATCAACACATCTCGCTCTGGGAATGAGATTTAGAGTTTATGATAGTACCTTGGGGATTAATGTTGTCATTAGTGGCAATGTCCCTTGTTATTGGGTAGCAGGAATACCTTAATGTCTCCTACTTGATGGATTCTTCAGGTGTTCAACTTCAAGACCATTTATTCACACTTGTTAGAATGTACTAAGTACCTTGGGGATCATTTTCATTAATGATGGTTTCCCTCGCGTTTGTTAATGGTCCTCATTAATGATTGGTAATCAAATGGTTTCGTCCATGTCTGAATTCAGGTCCTTTATTTGCATGGTTAGGTTTCATACCTTTTAGGCGGTTTGGATTGAATACCTAGGGTAGACAATAGAATCGTCATCTTTTTCTATTGTCCGAGTTGTGCAAGACCTTGTCACACTTCATATGACATTTAATTAAACATGGATCCACATTGTATTCTTGTGGCTATGATCATTTATTGAGCATGGATCCACCTTGTTCATTTGTGGCCATGACTCCTTTAGATTTTATATGGTGCCTTTTTGCATATTGTGTTTTCATGATAGTTACATTAGTTATACACATGTTGGATATCCTTGTATCTTTATGGTGATCATTTATGTCCCAGAGATCAATTTTGTATGACATTTATCTCTTTTTTTGGTACCTTTGTTCGAGCCTATGATCTTGGATTCTTCGTCTCTTTGACTTCTTGTCTCAAATGCTTCCTTTTGCTAATGTATTTCATATATCATATTCCCCTCTAACCTCATACATTAGGGGGCATCTGTTATAGGCCTAAATGACACATCTATTCCCGTGACAACTTTCAGATGCTTTCGTCGCATGACGTCACTTCCATGATGACAATTCATGAAATGCCACAGTTAGTCACTGAAAAAACACCTTGATTGAAGGATACATATCTAGATTTTTGTAGCTCCATTTAAAATCATCTCTAGACCATCAAAAAGGTATCTTGCTAAGAAAAAACTTTCTAGGAGACACTAACCCTTGAAAATGCATGGAAATACCCTAAAAAAGATAATTTTTGACCCACTGACGAGTTTTCTTAAGAAAACCTGCGAGTTTCCCTTGACACTCATGAATATTTTTCATAAAACCTGTGTGTTTCCCTTGAAGTGGAAAAAAATATAAAATTATGAAAATTCTCGAATTAGGGGTGGTTTGGGTGGTTTTGGAGCTGATCCTGTAGTTGTAACTGATCCCTATTCGATCCTAACTCTTCAAAACAGTATATAAGAGAGGGAGAGGGGTCCATGAAGAGGGACGTGGCCTTAGCATTGTTATGCTGGAGAATTTGGGACTCTCATCCCCTTACCGTTTCCCTAGATTCCATCTTCCTATGTTGCAGAGCTTGGAAGCTGAGATTCTTGGAGAAGAGAAGCATGATATCCAAATCAAGTTTTCTCGAGGTTCCTAGCATGAGGAGAAGGTAAAATTTGTACTTCTTCCATTATCAAAAAAGATTTGATGCTCTTCCCTTTCCAAATCATTGTCTGGTTGATGTTGAATCTATGTTTATGATTACATGATGATGCTTATCAGATTAGGGTTTCATGTTTTATTGAATATAATCTCCATTCATGTAGTGAAATTGGTTTGAGGAAGGTAAAAGCTTGTTTTGCAGATCTCTTGGATTGAGGAGAAAGAGGAGCAAGAGGATGCCTAAAGGAAAGCTTGGATTGACTTTCAGTGAATAAGGTATGAACCTATTTTAACTTTGAATCTTGTCTATATTTACTTGCATAACTTCATGCACTTGTCTTTATATCCCTAGTATGTTGGTGGCCTCTTAACCCCCAGCCATAGGAACACTTTCCCTAACAGCAGTCAGATCAAGTTGGTGAATTCGAATCCTATCTAGCATTTGAATTGTTCCTATTGTAACACCATTGTATTGCACACAAGTTCATGGTATTGGATTTAATTTTATGCTGACCAATTTTGTCTCTTGGTTGTTGAATTTTTCCATGAATGTTTGATAAGTGTATACAAAATTCTTCCTTTCTCCTTCAACCTTCTTTCACAAGTAAATTCATTCAGGCCTGAAGATCCTAAGCTTTGAAAAATTAAACAGTTTTTAGGAACAACATCTTACTTAGTAACAATATAGAAAACAAAAAATATAATCAACCATAAACAATAGAAAATTACACTTATAATTAACAAGAATATCTGAACAATGAGAAGCCACTTATCTTTTTGAAAGATGAATACAAAGCAACTCATTGAGATAGAGAAATTTTCCACCCAATTGTAGGTATTTTGTTGTAGGTAGGTAGTTTCTTGTAGATTATACCACTGAGCAAAAGAAGAACAATGCAAAAATATCAAGGAAATCTTTCCATCTCAAAAACAAGAAGAAAATAAATAAAGTATCCCACTTCTTAATTAGACCGATTATTTGGCATCCACAATACCTACCTCACACAACACATGGAGAATTATTCCTTCTTTTCTTAGTAGTCCCTTAGAATTCCTTCCATCTGATGCTCTTCAATGTGGGCATACAAAGGTCCAAGCCATTTTCCAATAACTCCAACGTATTTTTTCCTTGCTTCTTGGTTATTCACAAGGGTCTAATAGCTCCCTTTTATGGATATTTAGTTCCTCAGTATGACATATTATTTTTCCTAAGGTAAAGATCACTTTTCCTCTCCTCTATACAACTCAAAATAACTATTTCCCACTCAAAATTTGAATTCCCCCCTATCTGCTTGTATTAAGGATGACAATAAGAGTCCTAATCCTACTTATTGTAATCCTCCCTTGTCCACCATAGTATAAATGTTAGTTTGCTAACTTAGAAATATGTTTCCACTTCATTAGTTCCATGGAGAAGTTATATGTGGCTAACCTACCACTTGATGCACCACTCTGCATGAGTTTAGGAGCTCTAGAGACCAATCCCTAGATTTTAGGAGCCTACACTGAGTCATGGGAGTCCCACCTTCAATTCACCTTAGTCTGTGTTGTTTTATGCTCCAATGGAGCACATTCAATTCACATTTAGTTAGTCTAGTGCCCGTTTTTCATGATTTATGGAAATGGGTGCCTTTGCTCACATATATTGGTCAGTTAACTAATTGTGAGCTGTTTCAGTTGTCTGGAGTTACACTAGTGAGCCTTAAGTCGTGATTATTCCATAGTTAGTGTTGGTTGGAGTCAGTCCTAGTCATGAGATTCAAATCAATCCTAAAGGATTTGAATTCTCTCTACTGTATCATCAATGTATTTCATACAGATTAATTATTATTTAATTATGGTTATGTTGTCAATTTTTTTCCTATTTTTTGAATAATTTCACCATGATTGTTTGACAATTGTAACACATAAATTCTTCCTCATTCATCCTTATTTCACTATGAGTTTCAATCCACCCTGATGATCATGTGGAGTTGCTAATTTTACATGGCATTAAAGATCTACAGGGCTGATTTACATTCGAAATGAAGATTGTATCCAGGTTAATTGAAGAATTCAGTAGATTTGTGCTGCTCTTGAAGCTGTAAAATGGATAATTCAACTTCCTTGACACCAAGTATCCTCACACCCTTCAATTACATGGATTGAATGGGAGATATGAAGATTGTGTTATGCAAGATGGGTCTGTATAGGGTCACTATGGGAAAGGATCTTCAAACCCAACAACCTGTAGAGAAATCGAAGTACCTGAAAAAATTGGATGAAGCATTTGGTTTCATGTGTATTCATATCTCCATGGAGTTGCTATTCCACCTTGATGGATTAAAAACACCAAGGGAAGTATGGTTGAATCTCAAATAATTTTTTGACAAGTAGGAGGAGTTGATATGCCACATTTTGGTGAATGAGTTGATTACTCTTCAACCCAACAATTTCGAAACTATCCAACAATTCTCCAAATTCAAGTATTTGGTCGTGCAGTGCAAGAAATGTAGAATTGACAAGAAGGATGAGCAACCAATTATCTCCATTATGAGAAAGCTTGGCTATGAATTTTCTGTATTTGTTTCCACCTTCCACTCTGGGATATTGACAACCCCAAAATGGTGAATTCCCTCACTTGATGCATTCACTGAATCCCTCATTCAAGAACAAGATAAGTTGATTCATATGGGAGTCCTAAAAACCTCCAAGAATCAATCTCTTATGGCTATGGAGACCAAGAATGTGCAAGAAAATGGGAAGAAGAAAGGGAAGGACAAGAAGTACACTGAAAAAAAACAAAGGAGAAGCAATATCCTTTAGACAGAGCCTCTGGTTCTAGATGTTGGGCTATAGGGTAGACCTGGGTTTTATACCATTAACCTCACACCAACAAAAGACCCACAGTGTTGGCCCTTTCGGCAACAACCTGCGAACAGGTTGCAGTCTCACCCGAAACAACTATGGGGTGCCGCAGAATCAGGTTTCTGCAAGCAGGAGAGGGATATTACTATACCTTTAGCTTTTAACAACTTATAATCATATAACACAGAGCTTCGACATTCACATATATAACTTCGTAGATAGATAAAATAACAGTGACTTGCTTAACCCTTTACTGGGAATTCACAGCGAAGTTAGTGTTTAGCAGCGATCTTACTTATCAGATATATATTTATCAATGCATAACATAACATAACAAAACACAACACAAAAGAACCACAACACCAGATATAACGTGGTTCACCCCCAGTGTAGGGGTTACGTCCATAGAACTTTGTTTTATTCAACTCTTTACAAAAACCACAGTTCTAATCTGCGCACTTAGCTGCAGATCCCTTCAAGTCCTCAAATCCATGCACACAGCAGCAGGCCTCTGTGCACACAGCTGCAGATCTTCTTAACCACCCAAAACCCTCTGTGCACACAGCTGCAGAGGTCGTCCACGCACACAGCTGGGACTTAACCTTTCTTACAAAATAGCCTTAGCTTCGCATCAATTCATCTTACATCAAAATCCTAACCTTACTTCTTTACACAAGTGCCTATTTATACAGTGCACTATTACAAAACCATGGGCTCAAACCATGGGCACCCCAAACCCTAAACCCTGGACTTAAACCATGGGTTTATTACAATGAGAAGGCTTTTACTTAACCTCGACACCCCTAAGACTTTTTTGAGTCGTAACTCCGTTTACAAACTCCCATAAACCCGCGAAGTTACCCACCTTAATGACCGTTAGGGTGTGCACCCCAACAGGCCCCTAAGACTCACCAGTGTCCCGTCCCAGGGAACTCATCTACTTTTCTGATGGTAGAATCTTGTTGGTGAAAACATAGTGCGCTACTTGCTGAAGCAATGCCTGTTGTTTTCGGCGGCTTGCTCCTTGCCTTCAGAATATTTATGCTAATTAAGGCCTTCGGAATCTATCAGCGACCCCATCCTTCGATTTGCTTGCTGAACACTTGACCATCCACAACTTAGGGTCCCCCAAATTGTGTGTCAAGATGCATAAGACAAATAGCCACCCTGGTTCTGCTAAACTAGGGGGATACGCCTTGGGATGTTTCTGATCTTTCTCGTGAGGAGCAGTGCTTTTCTTTGTGTGACATAGAGCGCACTTCTGCCTTTATTCCGTCCTCTTAGAGCGAACTTCTGCCTTTCTCTGTGCCTTGGTCGAACATGGCTGCACGGGTGGATTGCTCAGAAGGTTCTGCAGACTTCTCTCCCTGAACTCTCGTAGTAACTCCTGGACTTCACAATCATTCGACATGGTTCTGACTGAATAATTTCAAAGAAATGCCCAATGCAGGAATCACAGGCCGGTGTGGCTTCTTATAGAAGCCTGCAACAGAATTTGTCATCATGGTGCATTAATGACGCCAAATCTGGTGGAGTGCTGGAAATCCTGTTCCCACGACGCTAGATTTTCCCAAAATCTTCATCATTACCGGTAGTTAAGGCAGTTCACGTGCCGGTATCGCCAAATCTAGTTTTGTCCCATCAATCACATTTGAGGCTGCGACACACTTTTCTCCTACGACATAACCGCCAACTTCAGCTTCGCTTGAATGAGTACCTTCGACACGCTATTGACCTTCAACCCTTCTGACCTAAGCAGCAACTAAACTTCAACCTTCAAATTTTGACAATCTTCAATACTGCGTAGCTTCGAGGACAACTTCATTATAGTCTAGCACCCAATTTCAACTGTTCTTGGTACTTAGACTTTCCTTCTTGGTGTTACTTCTGATTGGGAGGTTGCGGCCTGTCCCTGTACTTCTTTAAACGACTGCCATTTACCATAGAAGGTAGGATTTCTCCATTCAACTTAGCTAACTGGACTGCACCACCATCAGTAACTTTCTACACTATGTATGGTCCTTTCCAATGGTTCTTGAACTTACCTGGGAATTTCATGAATTTGCTGTCATATAAGAGCACAAGATCACCCTGCTGGAACTGCTTCTTCTTGATGTGTCTATCATGCCATGCTTTTTCTCGAGCTTTCTATACTTGCTGCTGGAACCCTGCAATAAATCTGTCTTCTTCAAGTTCTAGTATCTTCGTCAGCCTTTCGGTCATTACAGCTGGATCATCCATCTCTGTGAAAGCAGATATTCTGAGGCTAGGAACAATGTGGTCCATGGGCATGACTGCTTCTTCCCCATAGACCAACCTAAAAGGTGTATGGCCTGTCAACTTCTTGCATGTGGTTCTATAAGCCCATAGTACTGCTGGAATTCAGAGATCTCAGTCATTTCTATTAACATTGCAAACCTTCGTCAGGGCATGCTCAAGGATCTTGTTAAAAGCTTCGATAGTGCCATTTGCTTGTGGATGATAGACCGTACTCTTCTGATGATATACTTGAAATTAGTCATTCAATACTTCAATAGTCTTATTTAGAAAATGTGATCCTTGATCACTCATAAGAATTCTAGGGTACCTGAATCTGGACAAGATATTATCGAAGATGAACTTCGCAACTGTAGCAGCGCTACAGTTCTTGACTGGTTGAGCTTCGGCCCATCGGGTAAGGTAATCAGTTGCTGTGATGATGTATCTTGCTCCTGATTTCTTCGCAGGGGGATTGATAGGGCCAACAAAATCAATCGCCCACTTGTCAAATGCTTGTAAATTTACCTGTAGGGATAGAGGCATCTCATCCCTCCTTGATGGTTTGCCTGTCCTTTGACAGATGTCGTAGCTGTGGAAATAGTCTCTTGCATCCTTGTGAATTGTGGGCCACCACAATCCGTCTGTCAAAATCTTCTGTGCTGTAGATTTTCCTGCATAATGACCTCCTGCTACGCTGGAGTGTGCCTCAGCCAAAATAAATGGTTTTTCATGCTCCAAGACACATCTGCACAGTATTTCATCTGGTCCCATTTTATACAGCTGTCCTGCTATTAGGGTAAATTTGGCTGCTCGAACCACTAGCTGCTTCTTCTGCTGTGTTGTCATCTCGGCGGGTGGAAAACCTGTAGACAAATACTGAACAATATCCTGGAAGTATTCATCAACCATCTGGATAGTAAAGAACTGGGCATCGGGAAGACCTTCATCCAAACTGGTAGGTTCTTCTCCTGATTCGAGCCTCGACCAGTGGTCAGGTCCTAGGTTAAGTCTTCCAGGATTAACTATGATCTCAAAGTCATATTCCTGAAACAGAATCAACCATCTGCATATCCGTCCACCTAGCACAGGCTTGTTAACCAAATACTTCAAAGCAGAATGGTCAGTGAACATCTTAAAATGAGATCCTAACAGATAATGTCGAAACTTCTGTAGTGCATACACCATAGCAAGACCTTCTCATTCTGTTGTAGTATAATTTTTCTCTGCAGTGGACAATTTCCGACTTGCGAAAGAAATAGGGTGATCGATATGTCCTGCACCTGACTAGGCTAATACTATACCCAGAGCAATGGAGGATGCATCGACATGCACATGAAACTCCTTATTCCAGTCAGGGAATACTAAGATGGGGGCAGTGACCATCTTTTCCTTCAAAATATCTAAGCTTGCTTGGCACTCAAGGGTCCACTCGAACTTAATATCTTTCTTCAACTGCTTTTCCATCAGGGCTATAATCTGAGCATATCCTTTGATGAATTTCCTGTAATATCTAGTGTGACCAAGTGTCGTGCGGAATTGTTTGACAGACTTCGAAGGTGGCAGGTTCACAATGATAGCTATATTCGCAGGATCCATCATCAATCCTTGCTTACAGACAATATGACCCAGCAAAATTCCAAAAGGTCCACAAAAGATACATTTTTTTAAGTTCAAGGAAATCTGATGCTGTCTACACTTGTCCAGCATGAGTCTCAAACTAGCTATATGGTCTTTTAGTAGCCCAAAGATAGTCCAATCATCAAAATAAACTTCTAAGAATTTATGTATAAATTCCTTAAACACAGAGATGACTACTCTAGAAAATATAGCAGGTGCATTTTTCAACCCAAAGGGCATAACTGTATACTGGAAGGAGCCCATTTCTGTAGCAAAGGTTGTCTTATGTCGATCCTCTAGAGCAATTCTGATCTGATGGTAACCTGAAAATCCATCAGTAAAAGAGTATACTTCTTGACCCCCAACATTGTCTAACACTTCATCTGTAAAGGGGGTGGGGAAGGGATAGTGTAGACAAGCATCATTCAGCTTCCTTAAGTCAACACAGATTCAGATTTCATCCTTAGTCTTCTTCTCTTGCACCACCATAGGACTGACCCATTCGGATTCCTCAACAGGCTCAATGATTCCGGCAGCAAGCATCTTATCCAGCTCCATCCTAACTTTTTCCTCATACTTCGGGTTCAACCTATATGGGCGCTGTTTCACAGGCTTCACATCAGGTTTCAAAGGGATCTTCATCATGCCGATATCACCAAGGATACCTTTCATCTCTGGGAACTTCATCAGAAATAGGTCTTGATATTTGTGGAGAAGTTGGGTCACTTTGCTTACCATCTCGTCATCCCAATAATCTCCAATGGTAGCATACTTAGGCTGTTCTTCTGATCCAATGTTGATTGTTCACATCTTCAGGGGCTGAGTCACTTCAGGGGCTTCAACTGCTGGTCCGTGTACATCGCAGTGTCCTTCTGACTCAGGAATATCAATATTGCGTGGATTAGCATCCTCGTCAATTGCGAGGTTATAACATTCTACTGCATAAGCTTCTTGTGTTTTCCAATCAGGGCGGTATTCTACTACTTCTTGATCGTCAAATACCTTAGTATGGATCAACCTGATAGCTGCATCTAAAGCTGGACAAAATTCATTAGTAGAAAAGGTAAGCACAAAGCTATCAACAAGACAATCCCAACTTACAGTATCTTGGCGGAGCTTAGCCTCCGCGTACCAATTCCTTTCTATCGGGTCCAAAGTATGCACAAACCGATGTACCTATTCTTCCTGAGGTATATGCTTCCAGGCTTCGTAACACTGCACCAAATGTTCTTGAGGTCTAGTCTTTCCATCAAATTTGCGTCGCACCCCCTGGGGCTGATCCAAAAATCGCAGGCGAAGGGACTTCTGACAAGCTTCCCAACTAGGAATGGACTTCTTATGGCTATGCCACCATCTGTCTACTGTGGCTCTGAATGTTGAATCCAGAGTCTCCATTTTCTGTGAATATGGTATCTGTTCTGAAAAGTGTACAATAAACTGTTGTGGGTCTGACAAGCCATCAAACAGAGGTAGGCCTCTTACCTGCGTACCAAGCCATCTAAGAGATTTGGTAATTCCGGCACATCTATGTCCATGGAGTTCGTAAAGTCTGTTCTGCCAGTTCTCTAAACCGTCATCTGAATCCGTCATGCAAGAGCTATCACACTGCCAATCTATGATACCTTCAGCAGTAGGATCAACATAATCTTCTTCCTTAGCTGTGATGTTGTAGATGTGATCCAGGTCATTCTGATCTTCATCTCTGAGTGGTTCTGTGTACCTTTCTCCTTGTGAGGGGTCCAGTGGTACGATGACTCTCAACTCTTTCCCTTCGAAAGTCATCTGTCTCTTTTTGAGGTTAATGACTGCATCATTTTCCATTGCCCACTCAATACCTGTAATGTCCCCGATTTTGACCCCGTTTGCATGATGTATATATTGTAATTAATCATGGTGAGGAGCTCAAGGCAAAATCCCCACCATCGATTTGGCTGTGTATATTTCGGCAATGGGGATAATTACCGGTGGCATCTCATGCTATAAGGCACATTATAATTCGGCATCATGTAAACCCGCACATCAATTAAAATAAACCACAACTAGCTACGGCAGTGCAACGTTGAATGAAAAGGGCATGGTTCCAAAGGATAAGGGGTGGGGAATGTCAAACCTTAGTCTATGGGGGAGAAACCCGTGTGTTTTGTTACCTTGTTTGTTTTTCCACCTTTCTTGTCTTACCCAACCTCTCCAACCTCTTCAATGTCTTGAATTTGTTAGTTGGGGGCAGTTATTGCATGAGGAAACGTGGGCATAGAAAAACGTGGGTTTGGCAGGCTGCTGTCAGTTTTGGACAGTACGCATTCCCAACAAAGAACTCTCGTTTTCCCTCACGCTGGCCTCCATTCTTCCGATGGTCGGTTGCTCTCACGCCTGGTTAGTTCTTCCTCACGCACAGGCTGGGATTGTATGTTTTGTTCCTCCTCGCACACTGGTCGCAGCTCTTCCTTGGTTTGTGCACGCAGCAAGAAGGTAGAACGACCTCTAGGGCCTGAATTCTCCTGGTATGTGTCCAGACCGTGGTCTTTAATCCACGATTTATGCTTGCTGTTGATTTTCACCCACGAATTGGGATTGCTGTCATTTCTTCCACGACTGTTGGGATGCTGCTGAGTTGTTTTCCCATGGTGTGAGCCGTGCTCACGGATTGTGTTTTGGGGCTGTTGACTTCCCCACGTTTTTGTTGGCTGTGGTGACCAACTGCGTTTTGGGCCACTGGGTTATTGGAGTGAGCTGTTTTTCTGTTGTAGTCTGTGGCTATGCTGGGAGTACTGCTGCTTATCCATTGTGGTCTGCGATTTGTGTTAATGTTCATTGTGTGTTTGGGCTGCTGAAGTACCCTGTTTGGGTTGCAGCTGGGTTGTTTTGGCCACGTTAGGGCCAAAACCAGCTCTGAGTTGCCTTGTAGGCTGAAGTGGTGTCTCACCCTTTGTTGGGACTGTCACCGGTTGTTATGCTTCTTCACAGAGCAGTGAATGAAGTTGTTATGGCTGCTGGTATGCAGTGGTTGAGCCTTGGATTGTGATGGCTTGGCTTGTTGGTTGAAAGCCTGTGAAACCCAGCTGTGTTGGTTTGTTGTTTATGTCCCCTTGGCTATGTATAAGCCTGCAATTGACCCTTATCCTGAAGGAATCATACCCATCTCGGGGGTGGCAGCGTTGCTGAGAGATTGACGAGCAAGCTGGCCTATGGTTGGGTGGAACGTTGCAGCGACGTAGCTGGTTGCGGGTGAATTTTGCATCAAAAGATAAGCCTGCTGTCTTTACTTCAGCTCTGTAATTTATATTGATGTTTGAATGCTGGAATGAGTTTGTGTTGCTTCCGCTGTATGATTGAAGATGAATGCATCTGTGTATGCTTGATTTCAGCATTTGATTTCATTTGAATTCATTTTATGTTCATGGGGTGTTTTTCCCGGCTGTGTTTGATGTGATCGTCGCGTCCCCTCGCCGGTTGAGGGACGGGGACGTGACAATACCTAGGAGGGCTGGATAAGGGTTGCTGTCGTCAATGATCTCAATAACTTCAAAGTCTACTACAGTACAAATTCCATCAATATCTACTGGGACACTAGGGAACCGCCCTAGGGGCACAATCTTCTGCTGATTGGCTAATCTCAACTATATAGGGGACCAATCAAGGGTAGGTTTTCCCATTTGTTCCCAAGTTTTCTTGGTAAGGACATTTACTTCTGACCCTAAGTCCAAGATCACATTAGTCATCTCATACTCTCCTATCTGCGCATTCAACCTCATTTCCCTGCCAGTTCTTCTGACTCTATTAACAAGTTTTTCCTGACCAGAACTTTGCTGAGGTTTGCAGGAAGCAATAACTTTCTGCAACTCACTTAAAGCACTCTGATTTCTTAAGAGCTTCAGGCAACTCTGTAAAAAAAAGGACAATGTACTTACTTTATCCGCTGAATCTTCTTGCAGCTGCGACTGCTATTGATATGGTTGCGCAGGTACTTCGGATGTACGAGGGTCAGCAAAATATTTCTTGGCTTCCATGAATGTCTCTTTTTCTCTGTCGATATCAAATGTGGGGACTTTTTCAAGGACCTTACGAACCCAAGCCTCGTTAGGGTGTTTCTCCTGAGTTTGTATGTGCGTCGTAGCTCCACTCCGGGTAACAACATTAATGGCTGGGGCAGGTCTCTGCTCGATGGAAATCATCTGAATATTCTGAGTAGGGGCACTGTTTATGTCCTGAATCTTAGCTATCAACTCCGGGCACTGCTCGATCACATGGTCTACTGCTCGGCAATACCGACATGTCGTAGTGGGGTTCCGACAGTCGCGAGCCAGATGTCCGGCCTGGTTATAGTTATAACACACCACCTGACTGCGTCCTCTGCCAACCATACCACCACGACCACGACCCCCAAAAGCACCTCTACCTGATGCACCACTACGGTAACCATAACCCTCATTGCTTGGTCCCTCATTTTGTACCCGATAGGCGTCATAGGTGCGACACTCATCTGCATTATGTCCTACGGACTTACAGAATTGGAAATAGGGGTTCTTAGGTGCTTGGCCATAACTCTGTAGTAGATAGCAGTCTTCCGGTCGATGCTAACCTATTGTTTGGCAGAGCTCACAATATAGAACTTGCAGGTTAAACGGGTTTGGCGCACCAGCATTTAGGTAATTTCTGACCACAGGACACTGTTCCTTAGCATGACCTTCTGCCCGACATTGTGTACACCAAACCTCTTCGCAACTGGTTTTTCCTTTCTTCATATCACGCAGCTCTAGATCCATCGCTGCCAACTATGCTTGGATTTGAGCGATACCAGAATTATCTTCGACAGGAGCAGTTTCAAGCTTCATCGCGATTTCTAGAGCCTCTTGCTGGTCAGCAACCTTCTGTTGCATGAGTGGAGTTCTGATATGCGATAGCAGCGCTACAATGAACCATTCCTTGTGTTGCGCAGGTCCAATGGTGAAACTGACTTGGTCGAGCAGAACTTTGAACCGTTGATCAAAGTCCCACACTGATTCTCCTCACTTCTGCTGAATCTCTTTCAATTTAGTTATACACTGCAACTCTAATTTTGGCTTCTTAAATTCTTTGATGATTGTTGCTTTAATATCATCTAAGGGATGGCTCTGATTACTAGAGAATTTCATGAACCAGGTCAAAGCCCGATCTCGGAAAGAAGTAACAAGTTGCGCCCTTCTGACATCTGGATCTGTAATGGCCTTAGCATTCCACACTGCTTCACATAAAAACCTGAACTGTTCTGGATCCTCTGATCCAGTTCCCTTGAAAACAGGGAGCTTAATATCATCATGCATGTGGGCCATATTGGATTTGGGGGGGGTTGGAGGTGGACTGGGAATAGGCGGGGGGTTACTTACTGGGGTAGACTGACCTGCGACAGGAGTACTCGGGCTAAGGTGACTTTCGGACTGCGACGGGTTCTCGGGGATAACAGGTCTGCACTGCGGGGTTACCGGAGGGTTTCCAACAGAAGGGGTTTCTTCGGGTTTTGATTCTGCAGGATTTACAGGGGAAGACTCAGTATGCAGACCTAGGGAATAGGATCCAAAATCTCTCTTGTAGCTTTTGCCACTTCGCAACAAACCACTTTGCTCGTTGAAGGTATTTTCACTTGCAAACATAGGTTAGTAATACTAAATCTAACAGTCAGATTCAATGAGCAATACACCTTTTCCAGCTAATAGCATTTTAATTTTCAAACTAAATGAATTCAAAAACTTACCCCTTGGTCCCTTGAAAAACTACCGCTCAGCTTCACTAAAGGAGGTACTCGTGTCGATGGTGAACTCCGTCACAATTGCTTCCAGGGTTCGCGTCGTCCAGAAATCAATGGCTCGAGATATCTCATTATTCACCCTTTTCAATATATTAATTCTTGCAAGGGTCCAAGCAGGAAACGAATCGTCTTGGAAGGTCGTCCTTCTCTCTGTCAACCTGGATAACCACTGGTGCAACTCTATGTGGATACTACCAAAGAAAATTTCATAAATATCACAAAAAACATACCTTTGTAAAAAGTCGTTTGCACTACGCCGCGGATCTTTGTTCTCTTGCTCAGCGAACTTTAGATAAGTCTCATCAAGCCAATCATGGATTTCCTTCACAGAGGGCCTCCAGAACATAGCCCTCGAGGTACGACGTAAACCCCTCTTGAGCAGATACTGAGTTCAACCGGGAACGGAACCAATTTGTTGGGCTATAGGGCAGACCTGGGTTTTATACCATTAACCTCGCACCAACAAAAGACCCACAGTGTTGGCCCTTTCGGAAACAACCTACGAACAGGTTGCAGTCTCACCCGAAACAGCTATGGGGTGCCGCAGAATCAAGTTTCTGCAAGCAGGAGAGGGATATTACTGTACCTTTAGCTTTTAACAACTTATAATCATATAACACAAAGCTTCGACATTCACATATATAACTTCGCAGATAGATAAAAAAAGAGTGACTTGCTTAACCCTTTACTAGGAATTCACAGCGAAGTTAGTGTTTAGCAGCGATCTTACTTATCAGATATATATTTATCAATGCATAACAGAACATAACAAAACACAACACAAAAGAACCACAACACCAGATATAACGTGGTTCACCCCCAGTGAAGGGTTTACATCCACAGAACTGTGTTTTATTCAACTCTTTACAAAAACCATAGTTCTAATCTACGCACTCAGCTGCAGATCCCTTCAAGTCCTCAAAGCCACGCACACAGCAGCAGGCCTCTGCGCACACAGCTGTAGATCTTCTTAACCACCCAAAACCCTCTGCGCACACAGCTGCAGAGGTCATCCATGCACACAGCTGGGACTTAACCTTTCTTACAAAATAGCCTTAGCTTCGCATCAATTCATCTTACATCAAAAGCATAACCTTACTTCTTTACACAAGTGCCTATTTATACAGTGCACTATTACAAAACCATGGGCTCAAACCATGGGCACCCCAAACCCTAAACCCTGGACTTAAACCATGGGTTTATTACAATGAGAAGGCTTTTACTTAACCCCGACACCCCTAAGACTATTTTGAGTCGTAACTCCGCTTACAAACTCCCATAAACCCACGGAGTTACCCACCTTAAGGACCGTTACGGTGCGCACCCCAACACTAGAAAGGATAAGGATAAGAGGTTTGAAAATACCAAGTGTTCGTATTACAAAAGAGGGAACCATCTGGACAACCTATGTATGAAGAAAACAATAGATCAGATGTCAAGACTTCTTGAGAAGAATAACATTTCCCTACCAGAAGGTGCAAGGAAGACATATTCTGGAAGCAAGACTAAATATCATGAGAGATTCCATGCACTGAAGGTTGGATTCGCACAATACAAGACTTCCTCATTGATTCAAGAGTCTCCAACCACATGGTTTCCTCCAAATAATTATTTTCTTATTTAGATGTCACTAGTGGTCCTAGGATACACATGGGACATGACTCTGAAATCCCAATTGTTGGGAAGGGTTCAATTAAATATGAGCATGGAGTGTTCAATAATGTCCTATATGTGCCCTCTTTAGAAAAAAATATATTGTATGTATATCAGATGACCCATACTGGTTCACCAAAGGGAGTTGTATTTTAACCTGACACAATTGATATCTCAAATATATATACCAGGAAGATGATAGCGAAAGGAGTTGCAAACCATGCCTTCAAGGCATATGATTTATCACATTTTTTGCCACACCCACTACAAATTGCCCTATTGACTCATGCTAATGAAATAAGCAGAATATGGCGTGAGAGATTCGACCATCTAAATTTCAAATACCTCCAATAGATGCACAATGAATAAATTGCCATGAGGGATTTCCTCTTATCAAGTCCTCTCAAGGTTTCTGCAATGGATGCTTTGTAGGTAAGCACCCAGAGCGAAGGTATGAATTCGGGAAGGTAAGAAGAGTAGCCTCTACACTTGATTTGATACATAGTGATGTCTCTAGACCAATTCCTATAACATCTATGAATTGATCCAAATACTTTCTGACCTTCATTGATGACTACTTCCAGGTATTGTTGGATCTACTTTCTTAAGCATAATTCTAAGGTGTTTGAAACATTCAAAGTTTTCAAATCCTTATTTGAGAACACTCTTGGGAAGAAGATCAAAGCACACAGATCAAATAGTGGAGGAGGGTACATCAAAAGAGAGTTTCAACAACTATGTGCTTTATAAGGTATTCATATGCAACATCTAGTCCCATATACACCACAACATAATGGTGTAGTTGAGAGAAAGAACTGACCATTGAAAGATATGGCTACCTACCTTCTTGAAGAAAGATATCTTCCACCATATATGTGGGATGAAGCAAAGAACTGTGCTTTGTACATACAGAGCATAGTACCTCACAATTCAGTGGTTGGGGCCACTCTATTAGAAGTATTGATGTGACATAGGCATGATGTCTCACATATGAGGATTTTTGGCTCCAAATCATGGGCCATAATTCCATCTGATAAGAAGAAATCCTTCCAACCTCAAAGTAGAGAATGCATTCTATTGGGATATGCAGATGATGCAAAAGATTACAATTTGATGGAGATCACAACCATAAGATGCTTCATAGAGAGGAGTGTCCAATTCAATGAAGATCCTTTGCATGATCTACAACCATTTGAAGAGGAAGGTATACATGCTCAATCTATTCCATTTGAATATGATGATGTTTCTACTGATGTTTCAAATTCAGAGTCCGAAGATGAGGACTAAGAGGAACCAGATATTGATACTGAGAATGAATATCAAGGAGGTCCAGATACATATCCAAATCCTTCTCCCAATCCAAGGCCTAAATGGGGTCAAAAACTCATTGAAGCTACTGGGAACAAAATTAGGGATCCATCTGATAGAAGGAGAACCATATTTCAATTCCAGGATGAGAACCTTGCACTTTTTCATACATATACACTTCTCCTAGAGAGGTACTACATGATGCTGGGATATGATCCACAATCCTAGAAAGAGGATTGACATGATCCAAGGTGGAAGGAAGCCATGGATTATGAATACGATTCACTACAGAGCAACAAGACATGAGATATTGTCTCATTACCTTCAGGGAGAAAGCTTGTCCAGTGCAAATGGATCTACAAAACCAAATTAGCATCAGATGGATCTACTACCAAGTACAAGGATCAGTTACTTGCAAAAGGGTATTAACAAGTTAATGGTTTGGAATACAATGAAACATTCACTCCTTTTACAAGAATGGACTTTGTAGTAGGGCTTTCACCCTTGCTGCAGGCAGGAACGGCTCCCTTTCGTCTATAGGACGGAAGGGTAGGGTTCCTGTGAGAATGAAAGAATAGAAAGAAAATAGATTGAAACAGATAGAAAATGAAAGGGAAAACCCTGCAAACAAGGTTAGGGATAAGCTCCACAACCCTACAACAAACTGTTACAGAGCAAAAGAACCTACAAGCAATCAATGGAAACCTGCAACAAAATATTAAACAACAAACCTGTAAACAAATAATGTTAGAAAACTATAATCTACCAAAGCAAAAACATGAAAAGACAAGTATACCTTCTCTTGTTGGAATGGGCCACCATGCCCTAGCTTGGGAGAGCACCTCTCTTAGGAATGGGGAGCTATGGCTCAATGGAGGAATGGAGGAGAGGGAGGGTGAATGGCTTCAAAGGCAAATGGTCTCAAGGCACTCACATGGGCATCATAACGATAGGGAGTGAAGGAGTGATTTGAGAGTGACCCCCACCCCTCTATTTATATTTTTTCTTGGGATTTTTAGGGTTTTAAGCCCCTGGTTGGGGCTTTAGCCCCTTTTTTTGGATTTTAGCCCCTTTCTCCCAATCCTTAGCTCCTTTGGGGGTTTTAAGCTCCTTTAAGGGGTTTTAGCCCCTTTTTGGAGGTTTTAGCCCCTATGGGAGCTAGTTTGGCTCTTTTTAGGGGTTTTTAAGCCCCTTTTCATATTTTAATCCTTTTTGAGGGTGTGGGGGTCAAATGAGAGTTGTGCATGGATGTCCTTGGGTGGTGTAGATCATGTAGAGCTTAGTGAGGGATATTTTGGGCTAACAGACTCCATAAGATTGGTTTTGGCCATTGTAGCTTCGAATAAATGGGAAGCACATCAAATGGATGTGAAGAATGCCTTCCTCCATGGTGACTTGGAAGAAGAGATCTACATGAGACAACATAAGGGGTACACTAAATATTCCTCCTTAGTATGCAGAATAAGGGAATCTCTGTATGGGCTCAAGCAATCCCCAAGAACATGGTATGACAAGATGGATGCATTCATACTGTCACGAAAGTTTGAAAGGTGCAAGTTTGACTGGAATGTCTACATGCAATAGAAGGGAGGTTGCTTACTATTGATTGTTTTGTATGTGGATGACTTGCTCATTACCAGTGGTTCAACTATTGGACTGAGGGACATTGAGTCAGCTTTGAGCAAGGCCTTCTCCATGACAGATCTAGGGTTGATAAGGCAATTTATTGGCCTTTAAGTGAATAAAAAAGCTTCAGGGATCATGATTACTCAGTCCATATACGTAGGTAATTTTCTCAAGAGGTTCCATATGGATGATTGCAAAGAAATGTATTTCCCCTTCCTATCTGGCATCAGATTGGAAGAAGGTGATTCTACACCCCTAGTTGATAACACTCTCTACAGATAGTTGATTGGTATCTTACTGTACCTTACTCATTCGAGACCAAACTTGTCAAATGTTGTGAGTTTTGTTTCTAGGTTCATGCAATTCAAATCAAATAATTTTTTGAAGCATTTGACCAATTATTGAATTGCATCTAGGTCAATAAGGTCACAAACAAGCAAGGTTGGTGCACTGGAAAGAGACTACGGTGTGAAAATTGAAGCTCAAATTTTCAACATACTTTAAAACAACACTCATTAGAAAAATTAAATTTGATCTTCATGATACAAATTCTTTGGAATGTTGCGCTTGGCGATATGAAAAGATCCATGCCTTGGTATTGTGAAGCTATAACTAGCATAAGGGAATTGCATTTTTTTGAAATTAAAGACATGGGTGACATATTTACCATTGAGACAAGAAAGTACACATGTTTTGTGGATTTTGCGTTGATGCAAAGGGTTGTGCATTTGTTCAATGTGAAAACAATGGAAATATGTCCCTCTAAATCCCATGCTAAAGAGGTACATGATTTGATTAATGGGTTCATTATAGATTAATCAATATATTGAATTAATTATATTGATTAATATATTGAATTGTGGCATTGGAGGTGATGTATTTGTTGGTATTGCGGCACATGGAACTATAGAGAATGTGGCCTACTATTTCATGTGATGAGCTCAAATAAAAAACAAGTTGGTGTGACCATATCAAGATGGAAGTTTCACATACCATATTGATGACATGGTTGTGATGGGTCACTTTTTGAAAAGTGAAAATATAAAATGATTATATTATCTATAGGGATTTTCAACACGTTCATTTGGTGATAGCAGTTTGGATACAAATCATGTAAATTAAAGTAAAGAGAGTTGAACTAAGGAGATGGAAGATGGTCGAAGATGACCATAAACGTATTATGGAGACATGCATTCCTATAAACCATTGAATATACAAATAAATTGTAGGCCATTTTTTAGGTTGATCTTGTTAGTGCAGTAACTTATTTTTCACTAACCATATATCCTAATATAATCCTCACATTATTTTTATATAAATAAACAACTTAAATTTATTGTTGTTACTATAATATTTATTATCGTGTAATTATTTATCTATAAATGTTTAATTTGAATGAATAAATTACTTAAACTTATCCTTACATAAATTGATTTTGATCCTTGTTGACATAGAGTCTTATAAGATAAAAACAAATAGGCTCAAGTCAAAATTAGGTGATTGCATATCTAAGGAACAATTTTGGTTTCTTAGCCACAGATAAATTCTATATGCCATAGGCATATCCTAGGAAAGTCTTCATACAATCAAGGTGAAAAAAGAAATACTTAATTCTTAAGATGGATTTCGTAAAGGCATATGACTAAGTGAATTGGAATTTCCCAAGGCTAGTGTTTTTGCAAATCAATGGGTGGTGTAACCTCAACAAAATTTGCTTTCCTAATCAATGGTTCTCCTGCCAATTTTTTTTCAAAGCCATAGGGGGAAGAGGCATTACAAAGTTTAAAATATCTAAGTGTTGGTCTTTAATAAAGTTTGAGGAAAGATTGCAATTGTGGGTTTCTTCAACTTATGCTTTTAAAGAACTACCCTTAGTGGTATCATGGGTTATATGGAAGCATATAAATTCAATTATTTTCGATAATGCTCATAAGAATGTCATCCGAGTTAGTTCAAGTGTCGATGGATTTTTCAAAGAAGTTCATAAACATGAGCAAGATAGTTTTAGGATTCTTCTAGTCCCTCTATTTTCATAAACTCTTCTAGTGGTATTATATGACGGTGCTTGTTAGTAGAACAAATGTGGGACATGAATGGTATTAAAGTGTAGAGGCAATCATTACTTTCAATTATGGATTGGGCATGGATACGGTTCCAACAAAAGAGATGAACTCTTGGCTCTTTGGGGTTTACATTTTTTTCTTTCTCTAAAGTTTTTCTTGCTAGACAGGTTGCAAGTGACTCCAAAGTGATCATTGATTGGTCATTGGGGAAATCAAGTCTTTGGGAGGCTCTATTAGCTCATTGGATTGAAATACTTTGGGAACTTAAAGTATTAAAGTTCCATCATATCAACTTCAAGCATATCTTTCATTAATTCAATGCGGTAGTTGATTGCTTGTCCAAGAAAGTTATTGGAAATGTGGAGGGGGTTCTTCATTTTGAAGAATTTAAAGGCCAACGTCTAAAGTATAAGGGTTCCCTTCAAGCTTACTAGAATTATTTAAAGTCATATTTCATAAGAATCATATGGAAGAATATATACATATACATACATATGAATTCATCTTATTGGAAACTAAGCATAAGAAATTGCAGTCCCTTGACTCCGTTACTCCCCACAACTAAACATAATATATACATCTGTGTCTGTGTGGTTGGGGTGGGGATTTGTATGAGAATGGGAAATCACACTATCTTGGAGAGTCATATATGCATATGTCTTAGTCTGTGATATTTGAAATATATCAAGCGATTGTTGTAACTTATGTAAAGGCTTGAGAATTCGAACAATTATATCTAATGCTAGTTGTGGGTAGATAGTCCCACTCAAAAATTATGCTTTTAAAGAAATACCCTCAGTGGTATCATGGGTTAAATGGAAGCATAGAAATTCAATTATATTCTATAGTGCTCATAAGAATGACATCTGAGTTAGTTCAAGTGTCGATGGATTTTTCAAAGAAGTTCATAAACATGAGCAAGACAATTTTAGGATTCTTCTAGTCCCTCTATTTTCATAAATTATTATAGTGGGATTATTTGATGGTGCTTATTAGTATAAAAAATGTGGGACATGAATGGTATTAAAGTGTAGAGGAAATCATTACTTTCAGTTATGGATTGGGCGTGGAGATGGTTCCAACACAAGAGATGAACTCTTGGCTTTTTGGGGTCTACATTTTTTTCTTTCTCTAAATGTTTTATTACTAGACAGGTGCAAGTGACTCCAGAGTGATCATTGACTAATCATTGGGGAAATCATGGGGAAATCAAGTCTCTAGGAGGCTCTTTTAGCACATTGGATTGAAATACTTCAGGAACTTAAAGGATTAAATTTCCACCATATCACCTTCAACCATATCTTTCATCAATTCAATGCAGTAGTTAATTACCTATCCAAGAAAGTTATTGGAAATGTGGAAGGGGTTCTTCGTTTTGAAGAATTTAAAGGCCAACGTTTGAAGTCCAAGGGATCCCTTCTAGCTTATTAGACTTATTTAAAGTCATATGTCATAAGAACCATATGGAAGACTATATACGTATACATACATATGCATTCATCTTATTGGAAACTAAGCATAAGAAATTGTACTCCCTTGACTCTGTTACTCCCCACAACTAAACACAATATATACATGTGTGTCTGTGTGGTGGGGGTGGGGATTTGTATGAGAAGTAAAAATCACACTAGCTTGGAGAGTCATAGATGCATATGTCTTAGTATGTGATATTTTCAATAGATCAAGCGATTGTTATAGCTTATGTACAGGCTTGATCATTCAAACAATTACATGTAGTGCTAGTTGTGGGTATATAGTCCCACTCAAAACTTTAGGGGAACCCAATTGCTTGCATATTGCTTATATATGGTTCAAGCAACACCCAAAAATTGATGTTGATGTCTTCCTACGCTTGGTATAATGCATACAAAGCAATGTCTTGATGTATCAAATGCCACGCACACTACTATGCAATTTCTATTAAATGGAAATGATGAAGCAAGCAACAACCCAATCACACATCACATTTAACCACATAGATTACCCTAGGCACCCAAATGGGAAAACCAACAAAGGTGGATTTTGTTTATACTGATAAAAAATTACAAACTAAACCTATACAATCTCAATTGGAGATTATGTGTATTCTCACTCATGAGTGTATTTTTGCAAATGGGTTTTGTCTTAAAGACAATAGTTGCTCCTAGTGGACATGCATTAAATCCTTTTCATCATCTCATCTTTAATTAACTTGTTGGATTCCTAGTCCTTATTATTCTATTATTGTGTCATTTTTCCCAAACACAGTTTTTTTGTTGTTGTTGCATACTTCATTTTTTCTCATTTCTCTTTGGTTGTTGTTTTCATCCTTAAAGGCATCCTCTATTATAATGTTGCTTTAAAATTTCAATAGTCAAATGATTTGTTTTATGTTTTATCTTCCTATAACCATTGATTTAAAACAAAAATGATTTGTTTTATGTTTTATCTTCTTATGGCTATGATTAAGAAAAAATCAAGTTATATCCATTTCACAAAAGTTAAGGAAAAATATTTAATAAATTCTTTAAAAAAAAATATTTTTTACCATTTATCATTTTTTTAAGTAACCAAATTTCTATCTTATCTTTATTTTATGCCTAGTTTATTCTTACTTATAAACTGAAAATTATTGGTTTTTAAGATTTTTAAGTATAAACAAATTTCTTTCTCGTCTTTATTTTTATACCTAGTTTATCTTTACTTTTTTCCTCAGAAAAATTCGTAATTTATTGCATCAAAGCACAAAATTACATTCGTAGATGTAATGAGGCAAAAAAACCCCATACATTGTCAACGTAAAACATAAAGTATCATCCATGTCAAAATAGTTGAAAGAAACCCTAAAAATGTCGTTCACTATATCCAAAATTTAAAAAAAAAGAAAACTGAAAAACTGCCCTAGACAAGCAAATCCAGATCAACGAAATATGTGCTCGTAGGACCAACCGCCGGAAGATTCATCAGCAGCATGGGCACAAACCACCCATGAGCGCCGACCACCGCCACAAAAACTAAAAAGATGTTGTCGTCAATGACCAAGCAAGGCCCCGGAGAAATTGCCACCGCAAGAACAGTCGCCGCAATAGGCAACAACACCCAAAGCAGACATCAGAAAAACTAGAGCCCACAGAAAACAAATGACACTTGGGAAGGGCACGACTGTAACACGTTGAACAGTCCATCCACCACCGCAACAAACTAGCCAACAACAAAGGCCAAACCGCCTCTGAAGATCGTCATCATTGCCGCAAAAACGAGTCGTCATGCAAGAGATCTGTGGAAAAGCAAACTGGCTGAGCCCACCACGAAACCCATCCAATGCTCCCGCAGAGAAGGATAAGACAGCTGGGAGAAACCCTAGCCGTTTAGAAAGGGAAAACCAGAAAACGACTCTCAAACCCTAAATTGCAGAACGCCCTTCGTTCGCTGATTCCTAGTTTATCCTTACTTGTAAAGAAATGTTTTTATATTTGTAAAGATCTTTTCAAAATGTGTCAAAAACCTTTCATTTATCTATATGTTTTTTACTTTTTACTTTTTTTCAATATTGTTTTATTGTGTTTTCAAAATTTTAAACACATTTTAATTTTTAATTAATTTTTTAAATCAATAATATTTTCTCAAATATTATTTTTTATTAATTTTATTGATTTCCTTAATAACATCCAAATTTTAATTTGATAACACTAGTTCTACCACTAAATTATGTAATTATTTTATAAAATATTTATTCCACACAATCTCGTTTACATAGTTTAGTGGGCTTGTAATTCTTTTTGTCTCTTGAGACAAGTTTATTTTTACAAAGGTGAAAGTAGACCAAAAAGTTTTCGGAGGAGCATCTTAAGGTGACGATGGCGACCATTTTTTGTTTTTATATTTATGTAGAAAGTCAAGCTTTCCTTCTCAAGTGTGGTATTGGCGTGGTCCTCTTTATCAACTTGTCTCATTACTTCTATAATTTTTTTCCCACATTTATAGGGAGTTTCATAATTAAGCGGATCTTTATTTAAATAAACTCTCGAAATGAATATGAGGATGTGGAACATGAAGCTAGGACTTTTCACTTCTAAATTTGTTTTAGATAGTCATTTGGAAATGGTTTATGTGGCGTGTAATGCTAGTTTTCTTTAGTATGTAATGCTTTGTAAGATAGTGTTGATGGTAAAGATCTTTTTAAACCATAAACTAAGATAGTCAAGATAGTTTCAGTTATTTTAAGTCTATGTTCAAGTCTTTGATGATCTCCTTTTCTATGCTCATGGTTTTTGAGTGTTTTTTTCCTTGGAACGATAGCAATCATTTATTGTTTTTTTGTGTAATTACAATGATTGCATGGTCCGGCTTTGGAATAGTAGAGAGGAGAAGAAGGATCCCGGACAATGGATTTTTGAGGGAAAGGGGTTTGATTTTTGCTACTTAATGCCCCCTAAACCATGGGGGCAGGAGTGGATCTTCAGATATGAAGTTGGCTGTTCAAAGCAAATATCTCTGATTTTTCCTGATATATCCAAAATTTTCTGAGTTTATCAGTTTGCCAAATTTTCCAAACTCGATTCTAATGGTTGAAATTGTTTCCACGTCTTATGCTCAACCCGGGTTCACCCAAGAAGGTATGGGGACCTTTTATTTCTCTTGTTGTTAGTGAGGAGTTCCTCTTTATGACTGCTTTAATTTTGGTATCCATCTGAAATTTATTCTAATTCATTGTCACCAGATTTGAACCCTAATTTTGTTGATAATTGCAAGAGGAGCCCTTCTTTATGATTGTTTAAATTTTGGTATTCATCTAAAAAAATTTCTACTGTTTAAATTTTGGTATTCATCTGAGATTTCTTCTTGTTCATTTTCACGAGGATTTGAACACCAGTTTTATTTATAACTACAAGCATGCTAGAATATATGTAGTTTTCTTTCTGTAAGAGGGATTTCCTCCATTACAATTACAGGCCTATCGATATAAGGGCTATTCGAATCTAGCTCTCAAAATCTCGTTAGCAACAGTGACTCTATTGTCTATTTTGATGCAGGGATTTGCAAATAAGTTTATAGAGACGTTCTAGAGTCCGTGAGTGGCTCTAT
>LPNX010664786.1:293045-353663 GCA_001517045.1 Pseudotsuga menziesii
AGACTAAAGGACAAACCTACTTTAATTCCATAAACATCCATTTTGTAAGAATATTTTGCAGGGTTTCTTTTAGTATTATTTGTTGATTTTTTTAATCCTTTGATTTTAGATTTTGAAAATCTGTTCCTAGTATTTGTTGACTTCGATTTTTTCAATATTATAGATGGGAAACCATATGGATCAACTTGTAACATAGTTGCAATAAGATCTTTTATTACAATTGATTTCTGTAAAGCTGTAGTGGCACACTAGCTTTACATTTTCTAAGAATCTCTGTTATTTTACAGATGAGGGACATTTATTTTTTGATAGAAGGACAATAAAAACACACCTCCTCAATGAAACAACTCAAGTTTGACAACATAGCTTTTAATAAAATAGCTGTGTCTTTATTAAATGGCAACCATCTTAGGTACATGCCTAAACTTCTAATCCTTTTCTCCAGTGTCTAAAAGCTCTTCACGTGCATCTCATTATATCTCCATTTGCTAATGATATTCATTATTCCATCTGATATGATGATAAGTAGATTACATAGTTTCTAAAATTATTAATGAAACTAACTGTAGATAAAGGTTACAGATTTTTGGAGATTCCTAGGTAGTCATAAATGGTAAATACAAAATTAATAATCTGGTTCTGAGTCCTGAGTTTGATCAGGTGAAATGAATGGTAGAAGCCTTCAACCATATCTCTTTCTTCCATGTGTAAGGAGAGCTTAATTCTCAGGCATATGAGTATTTCCAAATAAGGTTTGCTGGTAGCTGCCAACATCTGGGTGGTATAAAAAGTCAAGAAGGATTGTGCTGGATGAAAGCAATACCACAGTGCTTGAGCCTACTCTTCTTTTGAATGTTATACATATATTTTTTATGTTCATAGCTCAAGACTAGTTTCCTTGAATGGTTTAGTACCCTTGCACTATACAGTATGTAGAGGGAATTTAAAGTGTAATAGTCAATAATTAAGAGACATTTTTACTTTTTGGCTGAAGATGTAGTCAGGAAATATGATTGGTATCAAGAGGTTATGAAGGCGTCATTTTGATAAAGATATCATATAGATCCATAGAATCTATATACATCTATTCTATATAATTTTCATTTTATTTTAAAGAAATTATGATTTTTTTTTCCTAAAAAACAAATTACATAATTAATAAAATAATCAAACAGTGGGTCTTTAATATACTAAATCTTGAAAAGGAAACAACTATCTTAGATACATGATTATAAACTCTAAATATTTTTCTCCAAAGTAAAGACTCTTCACATGCATGGCTTTATATGTCCACTCAACAATTAATAAATCTTGAAAAGTAATTAATTAGTAAAGACTCTTCACATGCATTGCTTCAGTAAGAGCTAATTTCTTGCAAGTGGGAAGACTGAATGCTTCAGTTCAGGTGTAAACATCTAGCTTTTCCTAAATTTAGCGGGGCTAAGCTCAAGTGCTTTAAAAATATAGTACTGCTCTTTCCTGCAGTCGGCAAAACAGTGTTTTCTACTTTCTCAGTACAATATGCTTTTTAAATATAGGACTGTTCTTTACTAGACTCGGCAAAATTAAGTGTTTTCTACTTTCTCAGAACAGTTTGCTCTCCTAAGAAAGCAAACGAAGAATTCCAATTGAATGTCTTAACATGGGCGCCTGCATTACTTGCAGTTCCCCTCTTCCTTCTTTAAACTCCTCGAGGCTATTATTTGTTCTACAATTTGTCCCTTTGTCAGAGAATTGCTTTGAGCGGACATTCTTCGCATTAATTTCTAAGCCGATCCTCAACAATGATGATTTTATTTACTAAAATTTGTGGTTCAACACTCCAAATTGTCTTTCTTGTTGTATATGTCCACATCTCCTTGCTTAACTTGCAACACGGCGTTTTTTTATTGCACCCCTAGGTATTAATTTATTTGAGTAACTCTCTTTTATTGAATAATTGAGCTAACATGGTCCTATTCATTACTTTGCTACGAAGAGTATGTATCTTATCCCTCTCAATGTTCATACTTCATAGTTATTTTACTTTCATGATTTACTCATATTTAGTAGAAAGTCTTTTCTTCTGTGCATTTAGACTTTTAAGTAAACCACATCATTTCTTCTTTTCTTCTTTGTCAAGTTCAATATTATTTGGTATAGAGCTATATCAAGGGTTTTTAGAAATGTCTTAGTTATACACTTACTTCACAGCTTTTGTCAACAATACATGGGTAGTCTGTACCTCAGCTTTCCAAATGCAATTATTAGGGGATCAAATTTTCAAGGGTGGATAGATAATGGTTGGCATCTGTCAATGAGGAAACTGTTATAACTTTTATTTTGAACAGAGTAGTATTCGGAAATTATAGTTATTCTGCAAGTAAAAAAAATTTATAAACTCTAAGAAAGATAAGGATACAAAAAACCAAATTTTATTAATAAATTGGAATTTGACAATCATTAGTATAAGGAACAAGATAGTAGATAGATCCATAAATTTATGCAATGTTACTTGATTGTAACATAAGAACTACAAAAACTAATAATCCATTCTCATTTGGATGAGAGAAGAATACATGTTGATAATGTAATGGTCGATTATGTGAAGAATATAATGTCTTGTTGTATATGTCCACATCTCCTTACTTTGCTTGCAACACGGCGTTATTTTATTGCACCCCTAGGTACAATTGCTAGTTATTTTATAAAATATTTATTCCACACAATCTCGTTTACATAGTTTAGTGGGCTTGTAATTCTTTGTCTCTTGAGACAAGTTTATTTTTACAAAGGTGAAAGTAGACCTAAAAGTTTTCGGAGGAGCATCTTAAGGTGACGAGTGGGCTTGTAATTCTTCTTTTTGTCTCTTGAGACAAGTTTATTTTTACAAAGGTGAAAGTAGACCTAAAAGTTTTCGGAGGAGCATCTTAAGGTGACGATGGCGACCATTTTTTGTTTTTAAATTTATGTAGAAAGTCAAGCTTTCCTTCTCAAGTGTGGTATTGGGGTGGTCCTCTTTATCAACTTGTCTCATTACTTCTATAATATTTTCCCACATTTATAGGGAGTTTCATAATTAAGCGGATCTTTATTTAAATAAGCTCTCGAAATGAATATGAGGATGTGGAACATGAAGCTAGGACTTTTCACTTCTAAATTTGTTTTAGATAGTCCTTTGGAAATGGTTTTATGTGGTGTGTAATGCTAGTTTTCTTTAGTATGTAATGCTTTGTAAGATAGTGTTGATGGTAAAGATCTTTTTAAACTATAAACTAAGATAGTTTCAGTTATTTTTAGTCTAAAATATATATTTCACATTGTTTAAAATTGGTTGGAGAGGCACGCACCATATTATGTAATGCTTTGTAAGATAGTGTTGATGGTAAAGATCTTTTTAAACTATAAACTAAGATAGTTTCAGTTATTTTTAGTCTCTAAAATATATATTTCACATTGTTTAAAATTGGTTAGAGAGGCAAGCACCGGGGTGAGGGGTTATGTTTTTTTTATCACGGAGGAACTATGGTTTCAAATTTTGTGTGTGGTTTAGGAATAAGCACCAACAATCAAGCACAAGGATACACTCTATACCTAGGATTGAAAGAATCTATAGATTTAGGAATTCGATCGCTAGTGGTGATTGGAGACTCTCTCCTCATCATTTCCCAATCTAGACGTTACCAAGAGATTATGGATCAAATAGCCTTCATAAGCACATTCTTGGTATTCTTCTTCAAATTTTGAATGCTCATTTATATCACGTTTGGAGAGAACACAATGCTATTGCAAATAAACTCACTAATGATGCCTTGTAATTGCCTTGTGGGGGTTTAAAGAAAAATGGGGGCCAAACTATATCCTATTGGATCCCTTAGTCTTTTTGTATTTGGAATGACCTTTTTTATTCAATTTTCGAGTCCCATAAAGCATTAACTTCTCTAATTGATGTTAGTTTGAAAGTATGGTTTATTTAATGCATTTGGACAAGTTGAGATGTGTTGTTTTTCAGGTTTTTGAACCTTCTTGGGCACACTTCGTTAGTAAATTGGGGAGTTTTCCCTAGGTGTTTGAAGGCAGTTAGTGTTTGAAGGTTTTTTGTGTTGAAAAGTATCAGTTTTGACACAGAGAGTTGCAATGGTTCTTGTTGGTCTGTTCATCACGATGGAGGTAGTAGGCCTTGTGTGGGTTTCATCTAAATGTCATGGTGTTGTGGAACTTAGAAAATATTCATGCCTTCTCCTATGATCAAGGAGACAAGCTTCCTAGACTAGCAATTGTTATCAATGAGGAATCTCAATTTCACTTAATTTATTGTTTGAAGCATATGGGTTCTACTGTTTCCTTTGTGTGCAAGGTGTGGGATACTAGGATTTGGGAGGACACAATAGATTCTAATTTAGCTATGGGTCATCTATTTTCTAGATGGGATGAGTACAGTTTCCTCTTACCTTTGGATTTCTCTAGTGATAGGGAAGAAGTATCCATTTTGTTCTATTGTTGGGTTGGTATAAATCCTGTTCTTTTAGGGATGATTCAGGATAGGCTCGAGCATCTCAGCGGTGGCTTCCGCACTTTAAAGTCTTTGCTTGGCAATTTTAGGGGTTGATTTTGTAAGGAATTGATAGACTTGGTTAGACTGGTATAAATCTTGTTATTTCAGGGGTGATTTGTGTATAGATGGAGTTTTTGTAAATCTTGGTGGTGGTTTCTACATTTTGAAGT
This sequence comes from Pseudotsuga menziesii, assembly GCA_001517045.1. Classification (NCBI taxonomy): domain Eukaryota; kingdom Viridiplantae; phylum Streptophyta; class Pinopsida; order Pinales; family Pinaceae; genus Pseudotsuga; species Pseudotsuga menziesii. The sequence continues at coordinate 297,750 of LPNX010664786.1, forward strand.
TTATGTTTGGTAACTATAATGGTAGAATTTGTAATGGAATCGAAAGTCTTGAAGGGATTTGGGACTTCATTACTATTATGGATATTGATAAGAAGATTGAGGATCTCATGGAGAGAACTAGTGAAGCCCAATATAGTATCTATGGCATCCGTCGTCAATTGAGGTGTTTGAAGGACCAAACTGAAGAATTAATAACTGCTATTCATCAGCTAATTGCTCATGTACCTATTTTGGATGGTCGTTTGGATAAAATTGAAGGAACCTCTCAATAAATTTCAAGTTTCACTTCCGAGATGGATTCCCAACTTGTTGACGTTGAAGGGGTTGTTTGTGCCGATAATGAGCAAGTTAAAGCGATTTTGAAGAATGTTACCAAGCACGAGGATCTTATTACAGGGAAATAATATATAAGATTGATGAAAAATCAAATGATAAACTTGTTGATGGGCTCTCTACTCTAGTCGATTCAAATTATCTCAAGTTCAAAGGAGAGAGATGGAAACACAGAGGATAGTCATGAAAATTAGACCGTGGAGAATGAGGAAATAAATGAAGATTCTAGTGACTCCAAAGATGAGGAAGTCAAGGAAACTATGGATGAGGATCGTGATTATGATGATGCCAGTCATGAAGAAGATGCAGAAGGTGAAGATGCTGAGCATAATTAAAAAAATGAAGAAGAAGATCCTTATGATGTCCAGGTTTTGGATAATGACACTAGTATTGAGCATTTCTTCATGAAATTTTTTGTAGGCTACTTGTTGGACAATTTGTAAGAATGTATAGCAACTTAGGGAATTTTTTGTGTCATAAGGTTGCTCCCTCTTGGATGACTGTAATGAATATATTTTTCTTTTCATTATATTACTCTAGAACCTATTAATTGTCTTTGAGTAATTTTGTAATGTTCTGTCGAATTTATTCATTCTTTTATAAATACAAATTAATTGTTTTTGTAAAAAAATATGACTAAAATTCGTTGTTAGATTACAAACAATGCGAGAGTCAACCTCATGGACAATGTAAGAGTCAAGCTTAGTGGTGATGGAGAAAAGGGGATACCATACTACCTCTAAGTGACTAAGTGCTCAAATATAAGGCGAATTTATAGCCCAAGACCCAAAGGCATTTGACAACACTTGAGGTTTTGACAACTATTTTATGATAAGTTTTGCAACTTTGAAAAAGTAGTCAAAATCAATCCTATGTAAACTTATGCTTTATGTAAATAATTTAGACAAATTACCAATTTTCTCTATCTACTTAATATTTAACATTTAAGATTATATCTACTTTCTTAATTAACATGTTAATATAAACCATATTTTAATCAATATAAATAATAAAATTTTAAAATACTTTATGTAAATAATTTATATAAATTAGCTATTTTATTTATTTAAAATATTTAACATTTGATTATAACTACTTTCTTAATTAACAAGTTAATAATAATAATAATAATCTATTTTTAAGGTCATTGTCAAGCTAGACACAAATTTGGTGTATGAGACCCCCTTGTTTGTGGGACAAGGGACCCTCCCCTAGGCAAGGATTTAATTGCTAAAATCTAAGAGGTGTACATACACTAACCCCCTCTCTCCCTCTGGATTTGAACCCTTAACCTCCTAAGAAGAAATACATGCTCTTACAAATAATAAAATCAATAAATTTTTATAACACATTTATAATAGATATATCATAACTTCATTTTAATTTTGAATGTAATAAATTTAAATTATAAGATGATAAAAAGATGTGAAGAAAATAAATTTATGCTTTAAAAAAATAGAAATAAAATATTTTATTAATATTATGGTTTTCACAAATATTCATATTTAATTTTTAATCTAATTTAAATAAAAATAAAAACTAATTGTTTGAATGTAAGATATAAATGTTAACCTGTTTATATATCCATGAGATACCGAATGTTGAATTCTTGCATTTCTTTAAATGTGCATATGCCTATTGTTGTTTTTAATTTAAAGTACATTTTTTTTAATTCAATCATTTTAAGTATACCACAATATGTTTTAAGTTACTATGTAATATTAAATATATTTAATCATTTTTTTAAGACTAATAGTAAAAGTTATTAAAATACCATCTATATTTCAATTTTTCATGAGTATAGTCGTAATTTATTAATTTCTCATTGTATAGGTGAATAGGTAGAATTGAAACTAGATAAGCAAGAAATATATATATGATTTGACGATGAAAAAGATATTGGATATCTTAAAAATACTAAGAGATAGAAGTGGAAGTAGAATTGAAATGTTTTAAAACTTTGTTTAAAAAAAAAATTATGAAGAACATGAAACCATATTCAAATAAATTCTAAATTACAATTTAAAATACTAAAATTAATTTTGATATCTTCATATTAATCATAAAATTTAAAAATCTTACTACTTTCTTAAAATAAAACATGGTATATTAACAATTAAAAATCTTACTACTACTTGTATTATATTTGTCATATACCACTGGTCATGTAATAACACTTGTAAAGTAAAAATGTAAAATCACTAGAGCCTCATACACTAATAGAAACACTCCGTCAAATGGAATAACGATTCGCTCAATAGGTTAAAGTCTCCGACAAATTAGAGTAGGCATCCAATGATTTTTTTTAATTGAACAAGGAAAACTATATAAAACATTTCCAAAGATTTTTTATTAATTTTTTTTATTTAAAGAAAATGAATGAGAGTATGATTTTCTTATTTAACTTTTTGATAATAGATTTTGGGAATTCCAAATTTGTATAATTTGGATGCTTCGATAGGGTTTTTTAAAATGTTAATTTATTTTAATATTTAAAATAATTATTTAAATTATAGAAAAAAATAAATTCAAAAAATTATTTTCTAAAATTCTAGCCAAAAATAGCCTAAAAACAAAAAAAGAAAAAACTTTGCACGATTGGCTTCATCCCAATGAATAGCAAGACATTTTGTGAAATTTGTAACGTAAATTTAACTATAACAAGAAACTAAAGTGGATGGAGATATGTGAAATATGACTCTAATGATGAAAATATGACCACAAAAATTAATAATGGAAAATAACATAAAAGTATTAACTTTCTTAAAAGTGAGATCCAATGTTCAATTAAATTAGCATAACCATAAGTAAAGGGATCCATGAATTATAGACACAACCAATCGCTTAGTTTTGTGAAGATAGCTGACTGTTAACTAAAATATATAATTTTATATCCATTATTCATACCAGATTGTTAGAATTAATATAAGCACCAAACATAAACAAAAAACAAAAACAAAAACAAAAACTGATATGAAAAAAACAAAAACAAATGGTTATCAGTTTCTTTAACTACCCTTTAAATAAAGCTTATTTAAATCTCAATCAAGATGTATTTCCTCTCAAGCAAGTCCAAAATATGAGATAATATCTAATTACCTATCTACATAATTACAATTAAGTTTTCACTATAAATCCAAAAAAAGGTTCCATATGCATATTTGAAAGCACTAAATATCAATGCAAAGGCCACTGGATAGTTAAGTCTTCACTACTATTATGGAGCAATGATTGCTGTCTCAGGTTTATTACTGATAGTTGGATTTTAATATCTTAAGTTCCAACTCCTAGCAATGAGCCTCTAGTCACTGTTGGAATTTGAGAGGCAAAATGACAGTCATGAGGCATTTTGACCCTCAAATTAAAAATTTTAGTAGACCCTTTTTTTCTGAAGGGTAAATTTATCATTTAAACTATATTTGAAGGGCAATAAAATTTTCAAAATATCATTACATTACTACTATTTTTGAAGAGCAACAAAATTACTAAAACTTCTTTATAAATTACTATTAGTAAATTGGTAATATCAATACTTTTATCTTATTATTATATAAAATTATACTTTCCTAAATCCAACCATACTTTCAAGTTTCACTAAAAAAAAAAATATTAAGTTAGTATTATTTCCATCATCCATGCTTTTCTATTTTATAGGATTTTTTGAAAGCAAAAAAAGTCATTTAACAATGATTTTTCTATTATTTTTTATTTTTTATTATTATTGTAATTAGCATCTACATAGTACAAATTTAAGTGCCCAATGCTCAACTAAATGATTTGAAAGTTGGAAGTGGAATTTGGAAGGCTGGAGCTGGAGCCTAGAAGTCCTTGGAGTTGGAGAGTGGGCAATGGAGGCTAGACTCTGGACACACACTCTTGGAAAGCATTATCGAGATTCAAGGTACTGCTTGTCGAATTTTTTTGGTTTAGAATTAAAGATTTGTTTAAAAATCTATTGATTTGTTTAAAATCTATTATGATTTTTTATATATTTTGTGTAATGTACATATATTTAAACTCCATACTCAGAGTTGATACTACTAGATGTTCCTAGTTTCAAATTAATGTGGACAAATTAGTAATTCATCTTGTAGTTATCAATGTGAATTGGGGTTCATATCTGCACCACGGGTGTAATGGGATTATGAAGTTTCACTGTGTAAAGGAGTTCAGTTCTAGCCACGTTGTTAGTCTGGAATATATTGGGTTCTTCCTCTTGAGCTTAGTGATTTTGAGATTTTAAACCTGATATTGTCCAGAACTTGGAGGTTTGTCGTTGTTATACTAACGAGGTTATAGAATTCAGTGATTGTGGAAAATACTACCCTTCTAAAATTGGTGATATTAAAGGGAATAAAGATAAGATAATTATCATCTATGAAAACCCAATTAACCAGCCAAAGAGATTCTTTAATCCCAATGTGGGACTTTCAATGATTGGTTAACTGATGAGTAGTTACTGTAAGACTGCTCTCAATGGACAACTAGAAATATACCCACTGGCCATCAATATGGAAGGAAAAACCTCAAAAAACTAAAAACAAATAAAATAAATTTTCTTTAAACTTTTGGAGTTTTTTGCTTTTGAGCTTTTTTAAGAATGAAATTAATGTACCATGATAGATATTAATAATGACCATTTTTTATTTTAATATAAAAATGCAAAAAAAAATTATTTGAAAAAAAATTAGCAAAAAATAATTATTGAAAGGTAGAATTTTTAGCAAACTTTCAATATTGAAAGATAAAACTTTTAGCAAACCTTCACTCTTGAAGGATAAAATTTTAAACAAAATCTTTCATGAAGATCAATATGAAATGTCAAAAAGTAAAAAAAATAAATTGACAAGTAAAATAAAAACCAAATTCCAGCACTGCTTGCAGTAGCAATCATTGCTTTGTTGTACAGACTAGTTAATAGTCTTCGAAAAAGTTGATATACCTGAAATCGTGGTGGCTACTTCGTTGCACGTCTTAGTCAATGGAAAATTAACTAGCTCACTGTTTAGCATATAATGTTATTGTCATACTTTTGTAGACAATTGGATCTTAAGCTGTTTAATGTGATGACTTGTAAAATTATAATCAGTTTGATCTCAACCAGTTTAATTGGATATCAAGCTGTTTAATCCGATGACTTGTAAAATTAAGAGCTGTTTAACTAGGGAACTTTTTGACTTTCAGGCTGATTTTATGCCGGAATTTGGTGAATTTAATCTACCAAATCTGTAATTTATATTGTTTGTTAAGTAATTTTAAGCTCGGAAATGAAATCAGGTGATAGGAAAACCCCCAAACACTCATACTTTGTAAAATCTAGCAGTGTTTTTGAACGTTTTGAAAATTTCGTGAAGATTCATTAAACAACTCGATAAAATTATAATCAATTTCATCTCAATCAATTTAATCCAATAACTTGCAAAGTTGTTGCCATCGCATTAAATGCTGTGCAGCAAAATAGATATTGATTGCTGTCCAACATAAACACCTCCGTTCAGCTTAGCGCAATCTTGACCGTCAATTGTATCTGATCCGACAATTGTAAAGAAACCTCACGTGTCTGTCGTGATGTTTTGATGCCCACCTCAAATTTTGTATTCAATGATTATTAATGTAAAATAATAAATATTTTAGGATTGCGCTCATTTCCAAGTGTTTGGAGCTGGAGTGTGATTTGGTCGGGGCCAATAGGGTTTGGCGGCCTCCCAAAATGGTTAGGCAGCTTAAAAGTTTAGTGCCACACCACTTTATGGAGTTAGTAAGAGGAAGAGGGTTGTTTTTTATTATTATAGCTCCTAGTTGTTGTTGATTAATGGGTTGGTGATATGGAGGTGTTGCAATCATTTAAAATTTAAAACTTTTCGATTTTGTTTTAAAATATTATTATTTTATATATTTTAATAATATATATTTTTAAAATTTTTGGTTAAAAATATCATTATTTTAGATATTTTTAAAAGTTTTGCTTAAAAATATTATTATTTTAGATATTTAAAAAAAAATTGTCAATTTTTTTTTAAATGTTAATGTATTAGTATAGTATTGATTTCATGTACGATAGAAAGGTTAGGTGCTATTTGAAAATATATCACCTTATTGGTGTAGTTTTAATGATGATAGTATGGGACCTCCCCAAGTATGTGTCTTTCTTAGGAGAAGACCCACATCGGTTGACAGGACAAGAAAGTGACAGTTGTCACCTCGAACACCTGATTAACCAAAACATGGGTTGTCATCAACTTCTTTCATCGTAGAGGAATAATGGAATGTTGTGAACATGAAACATGGAAGTACAACCTTTGGAGCTAGCTCATCTTTGAGATATGTGATCAGTACAAGGAAACTTGAATCCCTTGTGGGAGAATAATGACAAAAATAGGAAGGTGAAAACGAGTCTCTGGGTTTATCTGCTTAACAAAACACAGATGGAAGATAGAAAGTTTGTAACGAGAGTTGGGTTTCACTACAAAATCTTGGCATTTTGCTTAGTGTAACTCTAACTAGGAGTAAGAAAATGAAAAGCACATAGTCTAAGAATATGAAGACTCATAGGTTCTATAAGGAAGAGGTAGAGGGATGGATTATATGAAGAACAAAGACATCTTGGGCAATATGGGCTGGTTAGAGAGGCTTATGCAGGTTTTATGGGCCAACTAGAGAAAATATGGAAAGAACTAGATCCTATCAGGGCCATGTCTTATCAAACTAAGATGATAGAGGCGAAGCATAATCTCCTAGCAAGACTAATGGGGTTAAATTCAAAATCAGCTTCGAAACAACTACTCCAACAATTCCCAACTTTGTGGACTTGGAAGTGTACAAGGATACAGGTAAGTGCAAGCATCTCATGGAACCTTCTTCATCCAATGTCAATTGATTGAAATGATTGTATCTATTCTACTATGCAAGAATAGATGTGTCATGGTCTCATTATAGCCTTGGTTTATAAGAAAGACTATGTGTTCTGGTCTTAAATTAGTTCTCATTTATTCGCAAAAGTATGTAAGTCCTCGTAATCACGATAGATATGAACAATTTCTCTTATTTCTTACAAACTATAGCCTTCAGATTTTTGGTTTCTTGTGAGGAAAAAGCCAAGGCTGGCACACGATATTACTACAACACAATGGCCTGATACTGGATAGTATGCATCTCATACCCTCAACATCCCTTTTGTTACCATATGTACATTTATCAATAATAGAAGGCTCTAGCTTATTCATATAAAAAAAATGTTGATGGTATGGGATATTAACCTTTTTGGGAATAAATTATTTAAACTAAAATCATCTTATGGTGTTCGAGTATGAATAAAAACTACTTTTGAAACTATCATAGGGTGTTTGAGTGAAACCTAAAACTACTTTTGATTATTGTGAGATCTTCTAGAATAAACCATGTTTGGAGAATACATCTTGAGTGAACAATCTACCCATCATTAAGGAATAGTGCTTGAATAACATTGAGGACTAGAAGAGAGAGGTCTTACTTAGAAAAAGCAAGATCAACTTTTCTCTTGTTCATTTTTTGTTGCAACTATTCAAAAGTTCGAGTCTCTATGAGACAAACCTCCCCATAAAGGTTTAGTATTTTATAGTGTAGATTTTCATAGTTAATCAAACCCATTGTGATATCTTTTGGAATAAACAATATTGATGGAGAAGACGTTTCAAGTGGACACTTGACCCATCATCAAGGGATAGTTCTTGAACAACATTAAGGAGTAGAAGAGAGATCTTACTTAGAAATAGCAAGTTCGACTTCTCTCTTCTTCATTTTTTGTCATAGTTGTTCAAAATACAATTTCAACAACGAAAACAACAATTTAACCAAACTTTTTTTGGCAAAATTTCCAACAAAAATGACTAAAAATTTCAAATCTTAAAAAGTTTAGCCAACTCCAATGCCTTTTATCTAGCTTTATCTCTAAACATTATCATATCTAAGAAAGTCACAACCATTGTTAACCATGCAAAATTCACATGGGCATATAATTAATAAATACTTTTGTAACTTTAGAGTGACATTTCTTATTAAAATGCAACATAAAAAAACAACATGGTTGTAGAAAAATTATTATTATTATTATTATTATTATTATTTTCACTCTACCTACCTTAAATCATACAATGGAACAATTGCAGTTTCTTCTTTTCCATTCTACCTACAAAAAATCATTCCATGGGAGAAGAACCTTATTCCAAGGCCACGAGAGATGTTTTTTCCAGCGTAGTAAAAAGCTGTGATACTGTCTTCAATTTTACGGATCATGTCAGCTGTTTGTCTACTTGGTTTAAGGAAATCTTGCATTTCCCACAGAACATACGCTAATATCGTTAATGACGCCGACGAGTCTTATTCGAGCAATACACCAATATTGAAAGATATACAATAAATGGGAAATTGACTTATTATTATTGGATGAAATCAATAGTAACAAACCCATAAGAAATAGACAAAAACATACTACTTATCAGATGGTATTGTAAATTATTTCTTTATTAATTGAGGTTGTGCATTAAAAATCTATCAGCTTAAGCCATGGTTGTAAGATATGCAATGAAAATTGCAAATCTTAACTAATCAAGGAAATACCCACCATCATAGATCTATCTTAACTTTGGCTCTATCAAGCGCCAAGAGGGATCAAATATCTTAAGGTGAAAACCCCTTTTAGAGTCCTAAACTTGAGGAAAGGTTACACCACAAGGGACTTGATCCCTCTTGACGCTTGATAGAGTCAAAGTTAAGATGGATCTTAACACCCTCTCACCACCACTATGATTGGCATTAAAAACTTCAATAGAAAATTCCAAGCCAACATAATGATGGCGATAAGTCACTCAATCAAATTCCCCCTATGCATATTTTTCAAGTATATAATTGGAGATTAGTGTTTGTTTAGTTTTCAAGATGGAATAAATCATGGTGCATTGGTAATTTAGACATTGGGGAACAAAATAATGGACTCCACACTCCTCACATTAATTGCAATCACTCTTAGCTCCCTCATAAAAAATACTTGCCAATAACTTTGGCAAGGATAAGTATGATATATGGAGATGAGAGAAGAATGGGATCTCACATTAATTAGTTTTCCATTCTCATATGTTTTTTAACAACATTCATGCTCAATGTTTTGTCCATCAAGGACTACAACTGTGTCGGTTTTCTCATAAGTGTTGCAAGCCCAGGGTGGATACTTGTAGAGTTATGTATGCAAAGTGTTGAATAGAGCGACCACATAGTGACCTAGTTTGGTTCCTTGGGCTTGAGAGCCTTCTACTTCTGCTTCCCTATTTTCTTGTGGACATTCAACCCCATGCCTATGTTTATGTGTTTCTCTATCATGATGATCTTTAGAATCTATTTCTTAGAGATTGGAACAACCCAAGACATGTAAAGGTTAGGGAGAATGCTCAATCATATGGTATTGAAATAGAAATAACAACAATGATTTATAAGTGGAGGAGTTAAACCCCATACTCGAAAGCCTCACAAGCAACATAACACGGCATAACGATCTATACTCACTAGGTTCATTAAAGCTTTGTCTATCATTGTTGTTATTGCTTCCACATTTATCTTTGGTTATTCAACTGACAACCAAGTTTTAGTATTGTAGATCATAAATTTTATGGAGGTGGAATTTGATCGAGGTGGCTCCTAAATCTGATTTGATTATATTGGATAAGATAGATCGGGTCAAAAAGGTGAGCAGGGGGGAATTTGGATCAAATATGAAATATAAGATGAATAATTGACACATGGTGGTTTGACATCAATTGTAGGTAAGGGGCATGTGTCAAGATGTAAGAGGGAAATTACAAGTGATAAAACAATTTAGAGAAATCAATACCTTAAAAAATGCCCTGGGCATAATCAGTATAATTAGGTATGTTCATTTTGATACTTATAATTTCAAATTTATTATAAATGTAAAGTATGAAGCTAACGTATATTTAGATGCATAAGTAAGTCTAAAATCCATTTTATAACAAGTTGGTTTTTAATGAAAAAAACTACTCATTACTAGATATGCTAATTATTTAAAATAAGACTATACCCAAAAAAAAATCAAAGGACTTTGAGAAAATTGTTTTGTATACATGGAAAATGGGAGTAATGAGAAATGATAGGATTTCAATTAAAATAAACTAAGATGAGATAAAAAAGGGGGCAAGAAAACATAAGACCAACAACGCAGAACATGGTTTGAGTAGTGAGATATAGAAAAACAAATGTGTCCAATAGATAATAAGTCATTGAAATGTAGGGCTTGGTGAGTTAGCTTAAGTGGGCAAGTGTTATGAATTGCAAATCGAAGGTCATGGGGTCAAGTCCACATGCTAACTATCCTTGTGAATATGAATATTGTGAGCCTCACTCGATGTGTATTCCATCCGAAAATTAACTAGTTTGATGTGTATTGTGAATATTGTAAATCAACTAATTTGCTGTTCAGCATTTAATGTGATGGTAACAACGCTAATCTAATAATTTGCAATGTTATAGTCAGTTTGATGTCGAGCAGCTTAATTCAATGACTTACAACGTTGCTGACAACGTTTCTGCCATCAAATTAAATGATGTGCAGCAAAATGAATATTGATGGCCCTCCAGCATAAACACCTCTGTTAAGGTTAGCGCAATCTTGAACGTCAGTTATATCCGATCCGACAGTTGTGAAGAAACCTCACGTGTATGTCCTGAGGTTGCGATGCCCACTTCAAATTTTCTTATTATAGCTCCTAGTTGTTCATTAGTGGGTTGGCGATATGGAGGTGTTGTATTGATTTAAAACTTTTTGATTTTGGTTAAAAATATCATTATTTTATATATTTTTAAAATCTTTGGTTAAAAATATTATTATTTTAGATATTTTTAAAAGTTTTGCTTAAGGATATTATTAATTTAAATATTTAAAAAAATTAAAATTGTTAGAAGAAGTTGTTATTTTATTTTTTATTTTAAAATTTTAACATGTAGTTAGAATAGAGTTGGTTTCATGTATAATAAAAAGGATGGATGTTATTTGAAAATATATCATCTTCTTGGTGTACCTTTAATGATGATAGTATGGGACCTCCCTAAGTATGGTGCCTTTCCTAGGAGAAGACCCACGTCGGTTGACGAGACTAGAAAGTGATAGTTGTCACCTCAAACACCCAATGAACCAAAACATGGACTGGCATCAACTTCTTCCATCATAGAGGATAATGGAATGTTGTGAACATAAACATGGAAGTACGACCTTTGGAGCTAGCTCATCTTTGACATATGTGATCAGTGTAGGCCAACTTGAATCCCTTGTGGGAGAATAATGGAGAAAATAGGCAGGTGAAAATGACTCTCGACGTTTATCTACCTAAGGAAAAACATATGGAAGATATAAAGTTTGTAACGAGAGTTGGGTTTCACTACAAAAGCTTGGAATTCCGCTTAGTGTAAGTCTAACTAGAAGTAAGAAAATGAAAAGCACATAGTCTAAGAATATGAAGACTTATAGGGTCTGCAAGGAAGAGGTAGAGGGATGGATTATATGAAGAACAAAGACATTATGGCCAATTTGGGCCAACTAGAGAGGCTTATGCAGCTTTTATGGGCCAACTAGAGAACATATGGAAAGAACTAGATCCTATCAGGGCCATGTGTTATCAACTTAGGATGATAGAGGCGAAGCATAATCTCCTAGCAAGACTAATGGGGTAAAATTCAAAATCAGCTTGGAAACAACTTCTCCCACAATTCCCTACTTTGTGGACTTGGAAGCGTACGAGGACACAGGTAAGTGCAAGCATCTCGTGGAGCCTTCTTCATCCAATGTCAATTGATTGAAGTGGCTGTATCTATTCTACTATGCAAGAATAGATGTGTCATGGTCTCATTATAGCCTTGGTTTATAAGAGAGACGGTGTGTTATGGTCTTAAAGTAGTTCTCATTTATTCACAAAAGTATGTAATCTCGTGGAACCTCCTTCATCCAATGTCAATTGATTGAAGTGGCCGTATCTATTCTACTATGCAAGAATAGATGTGTCATGGTCTCATTATAGCCTTGGTTTATAAGAGAGACGGTGTGTTATGGTCTTAAAGTAGTTCTCATTTATTCACAAAAGTATGTAATCTCGTGGAACCTCCTTCATCCAATGTCAATTGATTGAAGTGGCCGTATCTATTCTACTATGCAAGAATAGATGTGTCATGGTCTCATTATAGCCTTGGTTTATAAGAGAGACGGTGTGTTATGGTCTTAAAGTAGTTCTCATTTATTCACAAAAGTATGTAATCTCGTGGAACCTCCTTCATCCAATGTCAATTGATTGAAGTGGCCGTATCTATTCTACTATGCAAGAATAGATGTGTCATGGTCTCATTATAGCCTTGGTTTATAAGAGAGACGGTGTGTTATGGTCTTAAAGTAGTTCTCATTTATTCACAAAAGTATGTAATCTCGTGGAACCTCCTTCATCCAATGTCAATTGATTGAAGTGGCCGTATCTATTCTACTATGCAAGAATAGATGTGTCATGGTCTCATTATAGCCTTGGTTTATAAGAGAGACTGTGTGTTCTGGTCTTAAAGTAGTTCTCATTTATTCACAAAAGTATGTAAGTCCTCGTAATCACGATAGATATGAAAAATTTCTATTATTTCTTACAAACTCTAACCTTAGGATTTTTGGTTTCTTGTGAGGCAAAAACCTAGGCTGGAACACAATATTACTACAACACAATGGCCTCATACTGGATAGTATGCATCTCATGCCCTCGATATCAATAATAAAAGGCTCTAGCCATATAAAAAAAATGTTGATGGTATGGGATATTAACCTTTTGGGAATAAATTATTTAAACTGAAATCATTTTATGGTGTTAGAGTATGACTTAAAACTGCTTTTGAAACTATCTTAGGGTGTTGGAGTGAAACCTAAAACTACTTTTGATTATTGTGAGATCTTCTAGAATAAACCATGTTTGGAGAATACATTTTGAGTGAACATTCCACCCAAAGGAATAGTTCTTGAATAACATTGAGGAGTAGAAGAGAGAGGTCTTACTTAGAAAAAAAAAAGATTGACTTCCCTCTTCTTCATTTTTTGTTGCAGCTATTCAAAAGTTCAAGTCTCTATGAGACAAACCTCTCTATAAAGGTTAAGTATTTTAGAGTGTAGATTTTCATAGTTAATCAAACACATTGTGAGATCTTCTGGAATAAACTATATTGATGGAGAAGACATTTGAGTGGACACTCGACCCATCATCAAGGGGTAGTTCTTGAACAACATTAAGGAATAGAAGAGAGATCTTACTTAGAAATAGCAAGTTCATTTTCTCTCTTCTTCATTTTTTGTTGTAATTGTTCAAAATACACTTTCAACAATGAAAATAACAATTTAACTAATTTTCTTTGCAAAATTAAAAAAAAATGACAAAAAAATTTAAATCTTAAAAAGTCTAGCCAACTCTAATGCATTTTATCTAGCTTTATCTCTAAACATTATCATATCTAAAAATAGTCACATCCATCGTTAACCATGCAAAATTCAGATGGACATATAATTACTAAATGCTTTTGTAACTTTAGAATGGCTTTTCTTATTAAAATGCAACGTAGAAAGCAACATGGTTGTAGAAAAATTATTATGATTATTATTATTTTCACTCTACCTACCTTAAATCATTGCATAGAATAATTGCACTTTCTTTTTTTTCGATTCTACCTACCTTAAATCATACATTTGAACAATTTTAGTTTCATCTTTTACCTTAAATCATTCCATGGGAGAAGAATCTTATTCCAAGCCTTTACAACGGAGAAATAAAGAAACCATAAGTTTGACTTATGGTTTGTTCCATTAAAATAAATAAATAATGGAGAAATTTAGTAGAACATAAAAGTGTTTGGATTTCAACATGGCTTCATCGTTTTTTTAAATTATAAAAGGATTTTTAAGAGGAGTATATGGATTTCAACATGGTTTTTTTAGTGGCTAGTATGTATATATTTTGTAGATGGTTGTGTCAAGAATTGTTTTTTATAGTTTAAATGAGTGAGAGGTGTCACATCTATAATATTCACGTGGCACATGTTAACTTAAAAAAGAAAAATATTAAAAACATGTCGACTCCAAGTTTAAATCAACCATAATTTTAAAAATTTAAGTTTAACATATAAATGTTACAAATTTTATATATATATATATATCAAACGTTACTCGCGACTTAGTAAATTCTTGGCATAAAAGTGTTTGGATTTCAATAGGCTTCATCATTTTTTTCGAAATTATAAAAGGATTTTTAAGAGGAGTATATGGATTTCAACATGGTTTTTTTAGGTCTTTTTAGCGGCTAGCGTGCATAGATTTTGTAGATGATTGTGTCAAGAATTGCTCTCTATAGTCCAAATGGGTGAGATGTGTCACATCTACAACACTCACGTGGCACATGTCAACTCTAAAAAGATAAATATTAAAAAAAACGAAGTACATGTCGACTCCAAGTTTAAATCAACCATAATTTTCAAAATTTAAGTTTAACATATAAATGTTACAACTTATATATATATATAAACATATGTATATCAAACATTACTCGTGACTTAGTAAATTCTTGGCATATCTTTAGAATTGTAAAATAATACAACACTACCTTAACAATCGGAAGTATTCCACTATAAAACATATATGAATAGATGATAACAACCAATAATATATATCAATGCAGAGATAAAACCAACAATTGGCTACAATTCTAGAAATTGTCTAAGGGTATAGGGTAGATTAAATTAGAAGAGTATATTTATGTATAAATTGGAAGTTGAAAATGCAAATACTCTTATTTAAACCCCAACTATAATTCAGTTTTTATTTATATGATTTTCAAGTTTTATTTATATAAATTATGCGTATTGATACGATCGATTTTGGCTATTACTTTTGCATTCATTGAACATTATAGACGAGTTTCATAGATTTTAATTGTAGACCATCTAAATTACTTCAATGATATGGATGCATTGTACAGTCCAGCCGAGAATGCGAGATATAAAACAAATGGGAAATTAACTTATTATTATTGGAGGAAATCAATAGTACCAAACCCATAAGAAATTGACAAAAACATACTACTTATCAGATGGTATTATAAATCATTTCTTTATTAATTGAGGTTGTGTATTAAAAATCTATCATCTTAAGCCATGGTTGTAAGATAGGCAATGGAAATTGCAAATCTTAACTAATCAATGAAATACCCACCATCATAGATCCATCTTAACTTTGGCTCTATCAAGCACTGAGAGGGATCGAATATCTTAAGGTGCAAACCCCTTTTAGAGTCCTAAACTTGAGGAAAGGTTAACACCACAAGGGACTTGATCCCTCCCGAAACTTGATAGAGCCAAAGTTAATATGGATCTTAACACCCTCTCACCACCACTATGGTTGGCATTAACAACCTCAATAAAAAATTCCAAGCCAACAGAATGATGGCGATAAGTCACTCAATCAAATTCCCCCTATGCATTATTTTCGAGTATATAATTGGTGATTAGTGTTTGTTTAGTTTTCAAGATGGAATAAATCATGGTGCATTGGTAATTTTGACATTGTAGAACAAAATAATGGACTCCACACTCCTCACATTAATTGCAATCACTCTTAGCTCCCTCATCAACATACTTTCCAACAACTTTGGCAAGGATAAGTATGATATATGGAGATGAGAGAAGAATGGGATCTCACATTAATTAGTTTTCCATTCTCGTATGCTTTCTAACAACATTCATGTTCAATGTTTTGTCTTTCAAGGACTACAACCGTGTCATTTTTCTCATAAGTGTTGCAAGCTCGGGGTGGATACTTGCAGAGTTATGTATGCAGAGTGTTGAATAGAGTGACCATATAGTGACCTAGTTTGGGTCCTTGGGCTTGAGATCCTTCTACTTCTTCTTTCCTATTTTCTTGTGGACATTCAACCCCATGCCTATGTTTATGTGTTTCTCTAGCATGATCTTTAGAATCTATTTCTTAGAGATTGGAAAAACCCGAGACATGTAAAGGTTAGGGAGAATTCTCAATCATATGATATTGAAATAGAAATAACAACAATGATTTGTAAGTGGAGGAGTTGAACCCCATACTCAAAAGCCTCACAAGAAACATAACACGCCGTAACGATCTAGACTCATTAGGTTCATTAAAGCTCCGTCTATCATTGTTGTTGTTGCTTCCACATTTATCTTTGGTTATTCATCTGACAACCAAGTTCTAGTATTGTAGATCATGACTTTTATGGAGGTGGAATTTGATCAAGGTGGTTCCTAAATATGATTTGATTATATTGGATAAGATAAATCGGGTCAAAGAGGTGAGTAGGGGAAAGCTGGATCAAATATGAAATATAGGATGAATAATTGACACATGGTGGTTTGACATCAATTGTAGGCAAGGGGCATATGTCAAAATGCAAGAGGGAAGTGGCAAGTCATAAAACAATTTAGAAAAATCACTCCCTTAAAAAATGCCTTGGGCATAATCAATATAATTAGGTATGTCCATTTTGATACTTATAATTTCAAATTTATTATAAATGTAAATTATGAAGCTAACATATATTTAGATGCATAAGTAAGTCTAAAATCCATTTCATAACAAGTTGGTTTTTAATGAAAAACACTACTCATTACTAGATATGCTAATTATTTTAAATAGGACTCTACCCAAAAAAATCAAAGGACTTTGAGAAAATTGTTTTGTATACATGGAAAATGGGAGTAATGAGAAATGATAGGATTTCAATTAAAATCAACATAGATGAGATAAAAAAAGGGGTCAAGAAAACATAAGACCAACAACGCAGAACATGGTTTGAGTAATGAGATAGAGAAAAACAAATGTGTCCAATGGATAATAAGTCATTGAAAAGTAGAGCCTGGTGAGTTAGCTTGAGTACTGGTCAAGTGTTATGAATTTCAAATTGGAGGTCACGGGGTCAAGTCCACAAGAGAACTACCCTTGTGAATATTGTGAGCCTCACTCGATGTGTATTCCATCGAAAAAAAGTCATTAAAAATTTATGTAAAAGAATGGTAAAGGAATGGAAATGAAAAAACACACAAAACTAAAACTACAATACTACATATACAATTTCAACATAGAAGAGGAGATCGAAGTCCAAACTAATTGAAGCTAGCAGGAAGAACATGTAACAACACAACTAATAACCACCTCACATAGAGTGAGATGTAAAATAGGGATAATTGAGATGGGAACAACCCAAGAAATCATGTGAGGAAAGGTTACGTCAAATATGTAGAAATGGGGCGATAAGCTGTAACAACTCTTTCCCTTGCACTATGCATCATGATTGCAAATCAAGGAGAAGTTGAATTTCCATATTTAACTAAAAATCAACATTTTAATAGGATCTAATGATAGGTACATAAAAATTCGTTACTAAAATAATGCAAGAAAGAAACACATGGTTAAGAATAAAGTTAAGGAGGCAACCAGCCTTGATGCAAAGTGAAGATGACCAAAACTAATATAGTAACCCAAATCTATAATTACGCCGAAGGCGTTTTCCCTATGGAGACGTAGTCTCAAAGATTCCTTGTCTCCCTGGCCATTCACACTTCGACAGGCGTCGTGTCGGATTAGCTAAAGGATCGCGGACAAGTGTTGTGCTCATCAATGAGATTTTTTTCTTCTCCATTTTAGTTGGGTCCCGATTCTGCAATCTCAATTCGTGAACTTTTGTCCCGTAGACCACTGGTGTCCTTTATGTTACATCCATTCCTGCACGTGAATGGATTGATGGATTGATTGGAAGTTGCAGGTTGTTCTTTAGAGTTGGTGTTTAGCTAATGGATTTTATTTAGGTCCCTGATTTTTCCATCTCGATAGGCGAACTTCTACCTTGTAGACAACTGGTGTCCTGTGTGTTACGACCATTGCTACAAGTGAATGGATTGATGAATTGGTTTCTAGTTGTAGGTTGTTCTTTGCAGTTGCTGTTTACTGTGTTTTCCTGACAGATGGTTTGCGTGTATTCTGTACTCTTCCATCTGTTGTCTTAAACCACCCATCCAGGTGATTTTTTTTACAGGATTTTATTGTTCTTGCCCACGATTCATTTATCTCGATTCAGGAAACTCATTCCCAACGATATTGTAGAGTTTCGCTTCACCATTTTTTTTGGGTTTAGCAGACGCTATTCTGGACGAGTTTTCTATCTTTACACTCACAATTTGGTCGAGCTTCCGTTTTACTAGCGCTTCATTGAATTCAATACAGTTTTCCCATGTCCCTTTATCTACTGGCATTAATGTTTCATCAATGCATTGTTGCTCAATTAATGTAAGAAATCTTGTCATATGATTCAAACATGGGTCAATATATTCATCTTTGCTCTGCTTATGGCGATCTTAAAAACCATGTTACAATACTGCATTTGTCACATTTGTTGTTGCACCACCTTTTCTTTGAGCATATAAACAAACCTTCAGGTAACCACATATTGATTTTGGTGTGCTTCATTTACACTTCACAGTTTGCAGTTTCTTTAAATTTGCAGGTATTCCATTAGTCTGCCTAATTTTTTTGAATATTCATTTAGTCTGATTATAAGATGGTCAAAGACCCCTGCTTTGTTTTCTTGTTATTGCTGCTTTGTCTGATTATTAGTTATTAATTTATTTATTTTTGCAGTTTGCAGTTTCTTTAAATTTGCAAGTATTCCTTTTGTATGCTGAATTTTTTTGAATATTCATTTAGTCTAATTACGAGATGAACCAACACCCTTTCTTTGTTTTGTTCTTATTGCTGCTTTGACTGAAAGAGAATGACATAATCCTTGCTTTGTTTTAGTTCAACCAAATAAAGCAAGGGTGTTCCATGAGATGGTCAAACACCCTTGCTTTGTTTTGTTGTTATTCCTGCTTTGTCTGATTATGAGTTGTTTATATATTGCCTCATATTTTTTTTCTCGGCAATACAAAATTTGATACATTTTTGCTTGAAACGAACTCTGAAGCTACAAATGAAAAACGCCTTTGCTTTATTGCATATAAACACACATGAAGGTAACCACATATTGATTTTGGTGCGCTTCATTTACACTTTACAGTTTTCCTTAAATTTACAGGACACTAGCTATCCTGTAAACAGTTATATTACTGATGGAAGAGTAGAGAATACCACCGGTCCATAGTTATATTACACTATTTGCAAACGTAGACAGGGCTAAACTGGACTAAATAGTAGACTGGAGTTTTACAAGGACGTTCAAAACAGTTGAATCCTTGCGCTGCCACCGATGATTGATTTTCGTATAAATTTCTTTCAAAAAAATAGTATTCAAGTTTTGGCTTTTTGTCTTGTGGTTTGATTTAGGATTTTTATTCTGTGTTTCCCCAACCTGCAACCCACATTTTGCGGGATTGCGCGTCGCCGAAAGGGAAATTAAAACTTCTCTATTTTGTAATAGCACATATCGCATTTTTGTGTTTGCTCATCTCGCTATTTTGTAATCCCGGATCCCATGCCCCACGATTACGGAATGCGGGATGCAGGATGAGGGTGGTGAATGAAATATTATTTAGTAATCTTGTACCCCACAACCCGCATCCCGTCCTGCGATTGCAGGATGCAGGCTACGGGATGAGGGTGGCGAATGAAATATTTTTTAGTAATCTCATACCCCGCAACCCGCACCCCACAACCTACACCCCGCATCCCACCCTGCAATTGTGGGATGCAAGCTATGGGATCAGGGTGGTGAATGAAATATTATTTAGTAATCCCGTACCCCGGGATGAGGGTTGCGGGATAGTGGATTATATATTAATCTATATACTGTATGAAGAAGACTAAATGAATACAATTAAGAATTACAATATTTATAGTGAAAGTACATATTTTCTCAAAAAGTTTGAAAAAAAATTACTGCTGATAGTGCTCCTGTTAGTTTCAAAATTATTTAAGAATTACAATATTTATAGTGAAAAATTGAAATACGACACAAATTAATCTATTATTGTTTATTGAAAATTTTGAACAACTGCCATAGAATCAATCTCCAGAGTGGTTGTCTCATGCTCATAGGTATAAATAAAAAAACATACATCTTCGTACACCCCAAATTTCAATATTCCCCTTTGGTGTAAGTTCAACCGGAAAAAAAATGTGTGATATATGCAAGTATTTTTTGTCAATGGATCACATGAATATGTGACATTGCGAGATTTTTTTTTGTTCTTGCCCTTTTTCATTTCACAGGGAGAAAAAACTATCACACTATGGAGAGTATGCTAACTAAGGATTCTATAATAGTCTTGCTGCATGGTGCTGTCAACATTTTCCCATTGGTACAAGTCTCCTTGTTAAACCAAGTGAACTCACTGAACTCATCATCTAGTCAGTTCTGAATTTCTATCTCAGATGGCCTTCACAAGCATGAGATATTACTTCCAACTATAAATAGTAGTCTTGTAGAAACTGGACAACTCAAAGAAGGATCTATAATCAAACTTACCAAGTGTACATAGAACATTGTACATAGTGTAACTTATGTTTAATTTCCATTTTGTCTTTGTCCACTTAATCATTTTCACACTGTTCATGCATCCAAGGTTTTTATATCCTATTCAACTCTAACATACTTCTTCTCACAGGACTATCACATTGCTTGCACTCGAAGTTGTCATAGTGGATGTAGCGATTATTGCACGATTATTGGAGATCCTGCACCTTACCACTTACCTGTACCTTCTCCCTTGCAGAGTTGTTCCTCTGTTCTAGTGAATCCTAGCTTAGTAGATGATAACCCTGCCTTGGCTGCATCAACTATTCCATTCACATCACTAACCTGTTCTAGCAAAGTATGGAACATTTAAGGTCGAGTTATTGCCAAGACAAAGCTACATGAATATGGAAACCAACGAGGGTCTGGAAAAATATTTGGATTTGACATTGTTAATGCTTCACACGATGAAATACATATGTCAACATTTAATGAATTGGCACTATCTTTGTATGAACAAATACATATAGGAATAGTGTACATAGTATCAAATGGCACAGTGAAAGCATCCAATCCAATTTTCAACCATTTGAAAAGCCATAATGAGATTTTCCTAGGTTCCTCCTCAACCATCCAACCATGCTTAAATGAATACCCCTTAATACCTTTTCTTGCTTGAACTTTAAAACTATTCATGAGATACAAACTATACCTGTCAATTCCATGGTGCACCTTGTTGGCCTTGTAATTTCAGTTTCTTCAACATCCACAATACGAAAATGAGATGGCATTGAGACTGTTAGGCTCACTATTGGACTCCGTGACATGTCAGGAAATAATATTGACATAACACTTTGGGGTGACCATTTCCAAATTGAAGGAGCTGAACTTTCCAGCCTTCGTGGTTTACCTACACCTCCAGATGTAGCAATCAAAGGTGGCCGCGTTACAGAATTTAATGGAAAAACTGTTGGAACTATTTCCAACACTACTCTTTTTATAAACCTAGATATTGAACAAACTTCAATTCTCCAAAACTGGTTTCATGAAAATGGATTTCGTTCAACATCACCATCGCCGAGCTGAAATTTCAATGCCTCTCACTCTGGTTCTCATAAAGTCACTACCATCAAGGACCTGCAAACTATTCAATCATCTGAAAAAGCTGTTTGGTACTCTCTTGTAGCAACCATCACAAATGTTAACATGGATGACTTTTATTTCCTTACATGCCCTCTCTTTGTTGACGGAATACAATCCATGAAAAAGATTGCTCAGAAAGTTGGAGACATCTGGCATTGTGCTAAATGTGATGGAGGGTTTCTTGAATGTGACTACCGATATGTACTAAAGGTTGACTTGGAAGATGTTACCAGATCCATTCATGGTGTGATAGCATTTGATGATGCTGCAAACCAACTCATGGGAATTTCTGCAAAATATTTGTGTCTTCTCTCAACTGAAACAACATCACTTGATGAAATAGTGCAGAGGATCTACAACAAAAAATTACTTCTTACTCTGTCAATTAAACCAGAGACCTTCTGCGGAGTTGCATGCCTAAAAGTTGTAATTGTCATGGTTGAAAACACATAAACACCAATTTCAGATGGACACGTAAATATATACGTTTTTTCAAGTTGGTACTTAACCATTCTTCATTGTTTATAATGAATGCTTTCAATTCTCCATTTGAACTCGTTGTTTCATTGTTCAACATAGCAGGGTATTTTTTTTACTCTCTTGTAGTACCACTTTCTTGCAGTTTCATACTTCCAATGTACAGGCTATCAGCCACCATTTCTTATGCAAATTGGTGAAAAAACCTATATGGTAGTTTTTAAATACAATACTATTTTTCTATCATGTTTTTTATAAAATGCACAACTTTGTTATCTTGTTTATGGGAACAAATTTTGATTACCCTTTACATAAAAATAATTACAGTAACTTATTTTTTCATATATACTTTCTCACACTACAATTTGTTCTTCTAAAATTTCATTTTCTTACAATTATCAACTTACAACTTGAAAAACAAAATTTACTCCAGTTACATTATTTTAAGCTACATTCTTACTTCCCCGTATGCAATGAATTAACATTCGTTTTTTTTCTTTTGATTTATATCCACATAGTTCTTAGTTAATACATGTACAAAATGTGTCCCTGCCAACAATCAAAGCTTCTAGGTGTTTAACAAGGTTACAATTATCTTGTAGGAATTATGCCAACTCATGACAAGGAACAAGCCATTGCATGAAGAAGATTTTTATATGCACAAAACAGAGATAAAAACAACAAGAAACAACGTCATCTTTACAGGGCTGCTCATATGCATGTGGATATGTCTTCTTCAAATTCTCTTGTAGAACCTATTGACACAACTTCACTTCCATCTCCTGTACCAAATCCATTGAACAACCAGCTCAATGATGCACATCAACGATTTCATAAAAAAATGGACCAACTAGCTGATATGCATGTCCGCTTGATTTGCAAAGAATGTTACCCTGGTATTGTAACAAAAATGTTACATGAGGCATACACTTGTTCACGTTGTATTCTAGAATGAAAAGGGCATCGCTTTTCATTGGATAACAATATGGATCAGGGCAAGCAAGCACCTGTCCTTGTAGTAGTTACACAGGTTGAAGAGATGCTCATTAGTCGTGATAACCCCATATTGCGAGTCACACATGCTCGTGGTGGTCAATATAAATACTCTGGTCATACTATTTGCTTCCCCCAAAACATTTCCAACATTGCGACATAGTAGTTTTTAAATACAATACTATTTTGCTATCATGTTTTTTATAAAATGCACAACTTTGTTATCTTGTTTCTGGGCACAACTTTTGATTACCATGTACATAACAATTATTACAGTAACTTTTTTTTCATATATACTTTTTCACACTACACTTTGTTCTTCTAAAATTCTGTTTTCTTACAATTATCAACTTACAACTTGAAAAACAAAATTTACTCCAGTTATATTATTTTAAGCTACATTCTTACTTCCCCGTATGCAATGAATTAACGTTTGTTTTTTTTCTTCTGCTTTATATCCACATAGTTCCCAATTAATACATGTACAAAATGTGTCCATGCCAACAATCAAAGCTTCTAGGTGTTTAACAAGGTTACAATTATTTTGTAGGAATTATGCCAACTCATGACAAGGAACAAGCCAATGCACGAAGAAGAGTTTTATATGCACAAAATAGAGATAAAAAAAACAAGAAACAAAGTCATCTTTACAGGGCTGCTCGTATGCATGTGGATATGTCTTCTTCAAATTCTCTTGTAGAACCTATTGACTCAGCTTCACTTCCATCTCCTATACGAAATCCATTGAACAACCAGCTCAATGATGCACATCAACGATTTCGTAAAAAATTGGACCAACTAGCTGATATGCATGTCTACTCGATTTGCAAAGAATGTTACCCTCGTATTGTTACAAAAAAGTTCCATGAGGCATACACTTGTTCATGTTGTATTCTAGAACGAAAAGGGCATAGCTTTTCATTGGATAACAATATGGATCTAGAAAAGCAACCACCTATCCTTGCAGTACTTACACAGGTTGAAGAGATGCTCATTAGTTGTGCTAACCCCATATTTCAAGTCACACATGCTCATGGTGGTCAATATAAATAATCTGGTCATACTATTTGCTTCCCCCAATACATTTCCAACATTGCGACATACCTACCGCATTTAGTATCAAAACTTGACATACTCGTTGTTCGAAAATGCAATTCTACAAACAAACCATATGAACTGTTTGTTAGTCAAACACATGTTCTTGCTTCCTTTCAATTCAAAATGGAAAATGACCCATACTACAAGGATGTACAAATCAACCCAGTTGCATTAGCTTCTTTGCCACTTATTTCAGTAGACATTTCACCTTTGATTTCACATCTTAATAGCAATGCTACATGATCTCATCCACAAAGATTATCCTGTATAGATCAACCACCAAATTCATTTGAACCCTATGAATTGCAATCCTCGTCATTTATTTCAACACAAACCAATGCTAGAAATGAGGTTGAAGAAATTAGACAGTTTTTACACATACCAAATATCCCATTACCACTTTCCATAGATTTCCCCCCTATAGAAATGTCCCCTATCAATGAGTACAACACAGAAGGCCTTCTTTCCATGGCTTTTCCAACTTTGTTTCCCATAGGTACAACAATGTTATTACAACCATGCATTCATCAAGTTGATATGCACGAATATGCAACCCACCTTATTCATGATCACGACAACATATTTTCCCAACATCCTTGCTTCTGATACTACATATACAATCTAATAATGCATCATCGAAGTAATAGTACTGCCTCTGTTTTTGTCAAAAAAAATCTTGAAGATACACTACCTCCGAAAGTACATGAGCTTCTCAACCAATTGCAAGACATGCCAAATGATAGAATTGGTGAGCGAGTCACAATATTTGGGTCTTCATTACATGGAACATGATCATATTGGAACAAAAGTAGATCTAAACTAACAAATATGATCAATCAACAAGGTACACCAAAATTCTTCTTCACCCTTAGTGCACCTGACACAAAATGGCCAGATTTGCATGCTCTAATGCTTGGTAAAGCTTCTAATGATTCATCTCAAGTTTATCATGGAAGGTTCACAACATCATATCAAATCCACATATTACATCACAATACATGCACAATAGATTCAAAACATTTCTTGAAGAGGTGCTTCAAAAAGGTTTTCATATAACCGATTATTGGTGCAGGTATTATACCATCTATTCCTTTCTATTTCTCTCTATCTATTTTTTACTTTATACAATTTATTTCTAATATATGATTTTTCCTCCCATCTAGATATGAATGGCAACATAGAGGATCCACACACATTCATGGTTTTATTTGGTTGGAAAATGCACCAAATATGGACATGTTAGATTGGGAAGACGATGTTGTAGTTGAAGCTGCAAAACGTTTTTTGACACACATGTGATAGCTTGGAATCCTCGTAATTCCCAGTTGTCCACATCTGATTCACACCGTTCTACTACAAATGATCCATGCAATCTTGCATCACCATCGATATTTGGATCAAACTACTCAGCTGACTATGAAGAACCTGTCAATTTTGTTCAAAGGCACACCAAATGTTCAGAGTCAACTTGCCTTCACAAAAAAGGAACATCTGTTCAATGTCGCTATGGTTTTCCATATGAGTTGCAAGCTACTTCTTCATTATTCATTGATCCAAATGGACAGGAAACCTACAATCCTACAAGAAATGATCCTCTTCTAAATATTCACAACCCTACCATGCTTTCAATATGGAGGGATAATGTTGATTGCCAACCTGTTCTTTGTAAACATGATGTCCTCAAATACATTTCAAATTCTGCATCAAAAGTAGATCCAAAATCAGAAACCTACCACGCCATTCTATCTTGACTTGCACATGCTGCACCAAGTGAGAGCCCCATTCTTCAGCCAATCAAAAAATTTCTTGCAAAAATAGTTGCAGAAAGAGACATTAGTGCACAAGAGACATGTCACATACTACAAAAAATTCCTATTGTTCTTTGTATCTGTCACTACTTTTCCCTAAACGTGAGCCAAACTGTCTTCCGCCATGTTTCTAATGACACTAATAACACCCCTGCAACACCCCACTTCATTTTTACTTACATGCAAAGACCCATTGCTCTTGAGCATCTAACTCTGCTTGAACCTGCTCGTTGTTGGTCTTTCTCTCCTAATAGGAAAAAAAATCCATGGAAACAAAACTTGTGTGACAAAATTGTTAGAGTCTATCCACATTTCACTTCCATTCCTCCCTTTGATTCTTCATCTTTTGAACCGTTTTGTTGGAGTGAACTTCTTCTATACAAACCTTTTCAGTATATCCCTCATGATATTGGAACCACAACTTTTGAAATTATTTCTCATTAGCATCAGATTAAAGGCACATATGTTGTGTGGCATATTGAACGTGCAGAAGAAGAACCCTCTACATGTCTATCTGATGGTTCAATCTTTGATGCTATTATGTTTCTGTTGTCCCATACCATGGATGAATGGGAACTTCTATCTCAAATGAGACCAAGCAATAACATCCAAGTTAATGACCTTGAAATGCTTGGCCATCATGAATTTGACAAAAATCACAATTGGTCACATAAAAATATATGCACCCAATTGCATGAGACAACAACATCATTCATTGAGGTCAATCGCTTGTCCATTGAACTACATGAAGATATCCCATACTTCTCCAATTCTCCTCATTCCTTGTCTCCCACACAATGCGTAGCCTTTGATCTTGTCATGTCCCATTTTAGTAACAGTACATATGCTCAACCACTAAAACTGGTAATTCAAGGTACTGTAGGAACCGAAAAATCTTACCTCATATCTTGTCTCAAATTTGCACTTCAAACTGCATATGAACAAAATGCCTACCCACTTCTTCTCCTTGCTCCAACTGGTGTTGCTGCTTTTAACATACATGCATCTACAATACATTCTGCTTCGAATACCCATTGGTGAAATGCACCCTCTTGAAGGCCAATCCCTTTCAAAACTTCAAGAAGAACTTCGCCATATTCACTATATTCTCATAGATGAAATGAGCTTTACTAGTCCAAAAATGTTGACTCAAATTGACGCATGCTTACGTCAAGTTTTCCCCTTGCAATGTACAATCCCATTTGGTGGTTGTTCCATAATTCTTCTTGGTGACTTTGGACAATTACCTCCTGTAAAAGACATCCCCATGTATGCAGTGTCATCTGTTGGAACTGCTCTTTGGCGTACATTTGATACTTTTATCATGCTTGAAACAATTTTCCAACAAGCTGGAAATAGTGCTTCTCAAATTGCCTTTCGGAAACTCTTGATAAACCTTCTAAATGTAGCACCAACTAATGAAGATTGGGCACTCCTAATGACAAGAAAAACCTCATGCCTTTCATTTGAACAATCTATCCATTTGTATCCCACAAATAGCTCTGTTGCACTGCACAACAAACACATGCTGAAACAACTTAATATGCCAATTGCACATTGCTTTGTAGAAGAACGAAACCAAAATGCCCATCAATCCATTGATGATGAACAACTGCCATTAAAGGTCCTTCTTACTGTTGGTCAACAAGTCATGTTAACTGCTAATTTATGGGTTCAAGCAAGACTTGTTAATGGCTCACTTGGGAAATTCATTCATATTGTCTACAAGTCAAATGAGAAATCTCCTACCTTGCCATCGTTTGTTGTTGTCGAATTTGTGCATTACAAAGGACCCTTATGGGATTCTTCTAATCCTACTTATGTTCTAATATCTCCAATAACAAGAGGATCCGTAGACAAATACCACTTCGAATCGCATAGGGTTTAACAATTCATAAAGCCCAAGGTATGACCCTAAAAAATGTAACAATAGATATTGGAAACATTGACAGAAAAGGAATTACATTCATTGCAATATCAAGAGTTACATCTATTTCAGGCCTACGCATTTCTCCACCTTTCTCTTTTTCCAGATACTCTCGAATGCAAGGCAATTGATATGTTGAACATAGAAAACAAGAGGAAAGCTTACTTGCTTCAAGGTCTTTAAAACCACCTTCTGCTTGAATCTCCTCATTGTCTGCTGTATAGATGTACTGTTTTTATTTGGTCACTTGTTTATGTAAAATATCTACTTTCTTTCAATAAAGATCCAAAAAATATTTAAATATATACCTAGAAATTGGAGTTTTGGTTTTTAAATTGTTGTTTCTTTGAACAATCTGAAAAGAACACAATCTCCGTACCTTGTGGACAAACTAGGCACAGTTCGAAATAGATCTACAACAAACTACATCTAGTAAGTCTCCCCATCCAAACTCATATCTACCTACTGAAATTTCCAACAGTAATATTGGAAATAGTTCAAACAGTTTTTCCATTAAAAACTCTGTAACACGACCAATCTGTATCGCCTTTTTCTGAATATTTTTCTCTGGTTTCCAATACAACTTCTCTGGTTTCCAAGTCACCATTCAAGTCCCAGCATTCCCCAATGCTGCTCCAACAACACTTGCAAACAACCTATCTACAATTGAAGAGGGCCAACTTATTACCTGGGAATCTACAACTTCATGTCTTTCTCTCTGCGATACCCCTTTTTCTCACAAGTTATAAGAATCTATAAAATTGAGTTTCTAATTTTCTAAAAAAATAAGTCAACACATTAACAAATTAACATATGTATTATCGAATTTACTGCATAATCATTTGCAGAAATAGATAAATATTTTAATAAAATAAACTCTATTATAAGCTTCTCTTTACATGAGTCACTAACAAGGCTGTGAATAAATGTACTAATTGATCACAAAATACTAACAGTAATATTGCTCCATCTGAAACAAGAAAATTACAGCTTGATGTCTTTCTCTCTGGGATGCCCCTTTTTCTCACAAGTTATAGGAATCTATAAAATTGAGTTTCTAATTTTCTAAAAAAATAAATCAACACATTAACAAATTAACATATGTATTATCGAATTTATTGTGTAATCATTTGTAGAAATAGATACAGATTTTAATAAAATAAACTCTATTAAAAGCTTATCAGTACATGAGTCACTAACAAGGTTGTGAATAAATGTACTAATTGATCACAAAATACTAACAGTAATATTGAATCATCTGAAACAAGAAAACTCATAATTCATTAAGGAAACTTAATCAAATAAACAAAAAGAGACATGAAAGAATATCATTATTGTATTAAATAGATTTGCACAAAATTACAAAACCTCAATCAAACAGAGGTATTTCCAAAGTCTTGTCCAGCTTTTTGCCTTCCAAAAAGTCGCTATTACATGTGGAACCCACTCTTTAAATAATTATTACAAAGAGTAGATTTCCATCAAATTCATATTGACAAATCTAAATAAAACTAATATCCAAGGAAATCTCGCCATCTGCTCCAAATCCCTAGCAATTCCTCAATGTTGGGATAGTTAACTGATTCAAAACCAAGTTGAACATCACATTTATAAATGTCCATTTCATTTTTAGCTACCTTATGCCAGATGCGGATGTAAATGTAGAACTCACCCTCAATAGCCAATGGTTGTCTGATTAAGCGATCAACATCCTCAATCATTATATGATTGAGCCCTTGGATTTTCTCTCTTACTTCATCTCTCCAGCGTTCAACCTGCTCGATCATCAATTTTGGAGGTCATGCATTTTCAATAATATTTACTGTGGGAAAAAGAAAAGCCTCCATGATACTATCAACATCATACCATCTTCTTCCACACACAGCTTGTGCCTTTTAAATAGTCTCTTCGACCATCTCATTAAGAACAAGCCAAGCACGGAGTACTATTCTGACTTTATTTAGCTGAAAGCTGCTAAGGATGATAATGTTTTCTTGTTTGTCCTTCCTGTACCTTTGCTAGTCTACAATCTCATCCAAATCCTTTGAATCTTTCTCCCTCTTTTCCATGTGATCTGCATTTACAACGGCCATCTGACCAAAAGTAATATACGTTTCATAAATATCATTTAAACTGTGAAACAACTCAGTTATTAACTCATAATGGTCCTCATTTATCTTGATATCCAACTGCTTAAATTCTTCTTGTGAAAACCTGGAGAACAAAGAGGAAGTTGCAGTTGTAGTTGCATCTTCACATTGCTTTTCAAGTGAAGCTATCCTTTGTGTAAAGGCAACATTTGAGGTCTTCTCATTTTGCAGCTCAACCTGAAGAAAGGAACTTTTGACCTGTATTTCATTGTACTTATCCTCAGATGTCTTCATAACATCAGCAACATGCGCCTCATGTTCCCTTTTACTCTTCTCAAGTTCTTCCTTCAACTGGGTTATCTCTTCTTTCCTCCTGTCAAACTCCCTGTTTAAATTGCTAACAACATGGATATTGGCACCTATGAATGCACTCAAAGCAGCAGTTGTATCTTCTACATCTACCTGTGGGTCACCGGACTGCTGAGTCCAAAGTATTTGCTCAGAAACAGATACTTCCATCCCACTTTGATCCCTACCCCTTTTTTTTCCATTTCTGATCATTAATTTATTAGGTTTGCTATAATAATATTCTCCAAGAGAGACAACAATGTCTTCATCAAATTCATCTCTTGGATCAATGGATCCATATGTGCTAATCACTGTAGTTACCAAAGAGGATGTTTGAGTAATGATAGGAGAGGGCATGGTCATGGTAATGTGAGTACTCAAAGGAGATATGTTTTGAACATGGGTAATTTTAGAGATTGAAGACAAGAGTAGCATTGAAGATTCGAAAGATGGAAAATGTAGATTGACATCTGCAAGTGGTGACGAAGACAGTAAATCCTCTTCAGTACTAGATGATGTTGACAAAGTAACTAAGGGTACATGTACATGAATATTGAAAATTGGTGCTTGCAAATTGCTTTGAACAGGGGCTATTTCAGGGATAGAAGAGAGCAATGCAGTTGAATATTCCAAATATGACAAGTGGAGATTGAGAGCTGAAAGTGGCGAGGAAGACACCAACAACTTTTCAGTACCAGATGATGTTGATGGAGTAACTGTTGATAGCTCTAGGGGAATCTTCACAATTGGTGCTTCTGAAATGTTTTGAATGCAATCTATTTGAACAATTGAATACAAGAGTGGGGTTGAATATTCAAAAGATGGAAAGTGGAGATTGACAGCTAAAAGAGGTGAAAAAGACCCCAAAAGCTTTTCACTACGAGACAATCTTGACAGAGTAACTGACGATAGGTGTAAGGGAATCTTGAAAATTGGTGCTTCTGAAATAACAGGTAGTGAGATGGAGGCTTGCACAATATCAAATGTGACATATTCAGATGTAGATATCAAATCCTGATACAATTGAGGTAGTGCAGGTGATATGCGTCCTCCTGTAGGCAAGGTAGATAAAGTATGGATGGATGAAAGGAGCAATGCTAAATACGAACATATAGACACAGATGAAGATTGTGAAACTGTAGAAATAGGGATAGAATATTTATTATCATCACCATCCAACAAATCTGTGAATGATTGCAAATATTGATCCACCTCTTCAGTGACAAGTGCAGAGGCTATCACCTCTTCTTCTAAATCTGAATCAACCAAATCGATAATAGGACCTGTGGAGGAAGAAGTTTTCACCTTAAATCTTTTGAATGTTTTTTTTTCAACTATTTCTTCAGTATCACTTGGTTGAATGACTGCAGCAATCACTGGGATATTAGTAACAGTCACAGGAGCTGAAACTGCTTGAGTATTCAGCACAAAGGTCGTCATTGCCAGCTTCTATTTTGACTGTTTTGATGTAAATATTAAGGCTTTGACCCGCTCCCTAACTGGTACCTCTGGAAGGTCTTCCATTAGACCTTTTCCCTTTTCTCCGTCCAAAAAAATTGCCACTGATGAATTCTTCGTTGCTTCAGCTTCCTTTTCTTCTCTGTCCTTTCTTACTTTCTCCAAGACGCCAATCTACAACGCCCTGCAACACTGAATCCTCTCTTTCAGTTCCTTTTGATGCTGCAAGATGTGGGCTTCCTGATCCTTGCTTTTGGCTCCCTCCAACACTTTAGAAAATGTACTAACACCCTGATAAATATAATCATCAGGAATTTCCTCATGCACATAATTAATTTTGATATGATACTGCTTAAAGTGGGCATTGAGGCATCCCTTGGGATCATTTTTTCTCTTGGTGGCACAACCAAGCTTCAAAGACTGTATCTATTCACCTAATACTGCAGCCCAGGTTGAATTTGGAATAACCAGTGATCCAAGGTGCAAAGGGAATTTGGGCCAAGATTTTTACTTAGGGCCAATTAGCTTCCTGTAAACCCCATCATTGACAGTTTGGAAAGCCACTTATTCTAGAACCAACCTATCAGGGACAATTCTGGGAAGCATATGAACAGTGTTGCTACCCCAAATTCCTATGTACAAAAAATTCTCGCCAACATACCAGTCACCCATTGTACCAATCAAACCTGTGGCTTCAGGTGAAAATGTAGGAGCTTCCTTCTTGAATATTAAAAAATAGATGGTGCTAAGGAAGTGTTGACATATATCATAGAACCTGGGTGCATAGTTAGTATCCCACAGTTTTGAATAAAAAATGGGCACTGGGGGAGCTAGAAAACTCCATTTACATCCCAAATTAGGATATTCGAACTCGGCGCACAATATATCATAAATGAAGACTGAAAAGAAGAAATTGGGTTTCTTTCTAGCAGTGGCCTTCTGGTACTCTTGGATAGAAAGTTTGAGTTCTAGCGACAACATGGATGCCCACAGGAAAGAATCACCAGTTGCTAAAACATGATGAGCTACTGAAGCCCATTCAGTCTTGAACACAGAACAATTAGGAAGGCCATACAATCTACATAACATAGCTGCGAATAAGGAATACGGTTCTTTGAACCAAGTAACAGGGTAAAGCTCGTCAAACCTCTTCGAGAATTTACTAGGTTGGTGCATCCATGATTTTAACATTTCTTCGAAATTGAACCTACTTTTGGAGGTTTGTGCAAACTCTGTAATAAGGGGTTGTCTTACCGGTTTAAGGGCTTAAGCCTTCGTAAATACCTCGGGACGAAAATTTTCTATCTCTGACCCTCTACTATCGTTCAAACAATGAGATTTCAGGTCTGCATGTTCTACTATCCATTTGACCGCGTCATTGTACGAGAGGATAGTAGGTCTAGCAGCAAGAGAATGAAGTCTAGAATCCCTGATTCTTTCGTAGGCCAACTGGTTGTCTTGAATATCAGAAAATTTCTCATTGTTAAAAATTTCATAAACCCTAGACTGTTCAATTTGGTAGGTTTCAGTGATTCTTCCACTGGTATCTGAGAAAATACCAAAGTTCGGATCCTTGGTGAACATATCCTTTTCCAGGTTTTTGCAGCGAGTAGATCTTGCCGTTGTTGCAAATTGGAAAAATTGTGTTTAAAAGAAAAAACAATGGGAAGCGAAAATTAAAACTAATTCAGGATTGACTACAGTAATAAATTGAATGAAGAAATGACCAAAATACTAACTTGTAATCGAACTAGACTGTAATAAAATTTCCTAGTAAAATTCACGTAGAGCAATAATTCATGCAGAGAAAATTCACGCACCGCGGCAATTCGCAATAGTAAAAAAGTGGTAAATAAATTGTAAAAGACCAACCTATATATATATATATATATATATATATATATATATATATTTACATGCGTCAAATTAGGAAAGCAAGATTAAAACAAATGGATGATCGAGATTAAACCTGGCGGGATGTGGTTTCATAATGAGATATTGCAAATAGTTTTTCATTCCACATCCTGATTCTCGCATCCCGCAATCCGGATTGCGAGAGCTTGATATTTATTATTTGCAAGAATTTTCGTCGCACAACTTGCATCCCGAAATTTTCCATTGTGGGATTTGGGAGAAATTTGGTTAGTATTATGTGTCATCTCGCTAATCTTTCCCGAAACCTGCATCCTGTATTTCTGTTGGAGGATGCGGGATGGGGGATGGCTTTTACAATTGGTAAATAAATTGTAAAAGACCATATTTTTTACACGCATCAAATTAGGAAAGCAGGATCAAAACAAATGGACGGTTGAGATTAAACCTAGGGGGATGCGGTTTCATAACGAGATATTACAAATATTATTTCATTCCGCATCCCGATTCCTTCTTTTTATTTTATTATCAATTTTTATTGTTTTATATAAATTTAAGACTTAATAATAAATTTCAACTTTAGAACTCAAGCTTGTTTAAAAAATGATAACAAAGCTTCGGTGTTTGGCATTTATTTTCTATGTTTTAAGAGTTTTTTCAGTTATTTCATTTTTAATGCTCAATGAAATTTTTTTTAGGTTATGATCAATTTGTCATATTAATTAGAAAATATGGTTTTAAAATTGTTTAAAAACAAAATTTTAAAAAGAAAAAAAAATACTATGTCATTCTCCCAAGTTTCATCCTAAGGATATTTGTACTATATATACCTATCTTAACTTCACATTATTCATTCATGTTCGAGTACAAATGAAACCCTAACCCAAATCTGGATTGCGGTAGCTTGATATTTATTATTTGCACAAATTTCCGTCGCACAACTCGCATCCCGAAATTTTTCGTTGCGGAATTCAGGAGAAATTTGGTAAGTATTATGTGTCATCTCGCTAATATTTCTTGAAACCCGCATCCTGCATTTTTGTTGCATCCTACGGATTTCAGGATCGCTTTTGTAACTATTGTGTGTCATCCCTCTAATCTTTCCCGAAACCCGCATCCCGCATTTCTCGAGTTGCGGGTTGCGGCATCTTGCAATTTACTGGGAAGACAAAATACATCAAGTTGTATTCATTCAAACCCGCAACACGCATCCCGCAACCCGCATCTATATATCTGCAGTTGTGGGATGCGGGATGCGGAATAATTTATGTAAGTATTCTGTGTCAAACCCTCTAATCTTTCTCGAAACTCGCATCCCGCAATTTTTGGGTTGTAGGTTACGGGAACTTGACATTTATTATTATTTGCAAATATTCGGCATATTCATTGTACACGTTACTTTTAACTTGCTTTCAGTTAATTTTTCTTATTTCTTGTAAAATTTATAATCGAAAATCAAAACCCCAAAACACAACAGTTATAAATGTCTTTACCTTAAATTTCAAAACTCACTATTAATATGCAGTCTCCCAAGGTAAGTCACAAAGGTTGGCTTGCTGGAGTAAGAAATCATTGACCCTTTCTCTCTCATATATATATATACACACATGCACAATTCAAAGATGATCGTAACTTAAGTTAGTCCTTATGGAAGCAATAAACATAAAGGTTGATAATTTAAAATAAACATAATTTAAAATCCTTTGGGGAAAAAAAATAATTTAAATACCTAACTATAACTATAACAAAAAATAGAAATAAAATTTAAAGCCCTTCGTGGTGTTTACTATGGGTGCCATCACTATTTTTTAAGTCCTTATGGAAGCAAATGATTAACTATTAGTATCATTACATAAGGAAATGATTTTTTATTAC
Organism: Pseudotsuga menziesii; assembly: GCA_001517045.1. Taxonomy (NCBI): domain Eukaryota; kingdom Viridiplantae; phylum Streptophyta; class Pinopsida; order Pinales; family Pinaceae; genus Pseudotsuga; species Pseudotsuga menziesii. Next base: position 333,697 of record LPNX010664786.1, read on the forward strand.
TTTAGCAACTATTGTCATTAGGGTAGTTCTAGAACTATTACACATTGGTAAGTTTTAAAGTTTTATAACCCTTGCTTGTAACATATTTCATGAACAAACACCTCCCTAATAACTACCCACCTAATGATAGTCTTAAAAAAAATAAAAACAAATGCCAAGATTTGTAATCATTTTTAAATGTTTCATACAACATTAAAAGCTGAATGGACAAATAAAGCTTGAAATAATGGGTTACATGAAACAAATAAAACTTTCATAATTATAGGGAAACACAGATTACAAATCATAAATCAAAGTTTGCAACGGACCCCGGATTGCTGGCAGTGAAAAGGATCGAGTTGGACGGTAAAGTGGAGCCTGGGATTGGCCCACTGCGGGCGCTGCCCCTCTCAGACCTACTTTGAAAAGGGATTTAAACCTGCCACTGCCAAACCGGGACCATTAAATGAATTAGATGAAACAAATAATGGATTAAATGAAAAGGATGCATCACATGAAACTTAAAAACCCACATGTGACTCCGGGGTCCATATAATTAAATGAAAAGGGGGTTAAACCTGTGTTGCAGCTGCAACATTTTCCCAAATTTCTAAAATTTGGGACCCTCCTTTTAAATTTTGCTTTGCCTGGAATGGTTTGGGATTGCTGAGCCATTTGGTCTCCTACTGAATTTTTCGATATTTAAATTGTTGAGTGACTACTTTTTCCTATTGATGTTGTTGACTTGAACTTGATACTTTGAAGTTTAGATGATTTCCCTTTTTCACTATCGGAGGTATTTTTAACTGTGAGTCGGGGCCGTAGTCATCTACGCAGCTACCATTGTGGAAACTCACTTACGAGTGACCCGATCCAAAGTTTTGTTTTATGCCGATGTGCTTCTTGTTTTGTTTTATTTCTTCGCTTTGTTTCATCATTGTCAGATCATTAGTACCTTGTGTTGCCATCATTTCAGATGGTGAATTGCAAGCACTATGATGGATTAGGGCTTATCCTCGCCAATTCTGGGTTTACTATTTTTCTCTTTGCTATCAAAATTTTTTATAGCTTTGATCGAAAGAAATAGTCTGTTTGCTTCTCGCCATTGCGGCTCCTGAGCGGACTAACCGTCTGATTTTTTTTGTCATATTTTTTGCCGATGGTTTGATTTTCGCGATTGTTTTCTACTTTTGCGGAACCCTTAGTCCGTGTGACTTCCATCATTATGGCTCCTCTTTGAGCTAGTCATCCGATGCTGTAGTGGTTCTGAGGTCCGAGGTTGCTGTTAGTATTTATTTCGTCGATGTTCTCATTTGACGCGGGGCTCTTTGTTTGTCCATCTCCCACCGTTGCGGTTATAAACAGGACTATGCTTCCAGAGCCCTTAGTTTTCCGCTCGTCGACGTTTTTATGTTGATCAGGGAAGTCATGGTTTGTGTTGTTTTCTCAATACTACAACGGTTTAGTGTACTAATATCCCTATGCTGTAGTGATCACCTACCTAAGTGGGTCATCTTCCCGACGCTTAGTACTGTCATTGGGGCTTCTTTTCCCGCCATGCTGGTGTGTTTACATTGTTCTATGGAATGGCAGAGTTTTCCCGGGGGTGCGGGTCAATGTTAAAGTTGTCTGAGTTGAAGGTCGCGGTTTGGGGGTCTGGTGTTTCGAAGAGTGGTGGTCACTTTGTCCTGGTTCATTCTTTCATTGGAGGTTCTTGTTTTAGTTTTGATGTGGCGTGGAGTGCGAGGAAAGATCTGTCCTATCAGGCATGTGTTGTGAACGAGGGTTTAAATACAGACTTGCAGGATTTGTTCTGTCTTGACATTATTTATTTTCATACGTCAATGATGTTTATAGTTCATATTACAGAATGCATGTAGTGATCTAATTTGTGTTACCTTGTTAGACACTAATGATCTGATATGCTCAGGATAAGAAGACTGTTGCAAAGAATATATGCCTAAAAGGCAAAGCAGAAAAGAGGCAGCCATGAAAGAAGAAGCTAGAGCATAAGGAAGTAGAAATGTTGCTCAAGGAAAGGAAGAGAGCGCAAGGTTGAGATATAAAAAGGACCAATGGATTACAAAGTGTAATCATAGAGAGCAGAGGCCCAGGATTGGGAAGTTCGTCAGTTACCAAGCTGATCCCTTTTTGCTTAAATCCGAAATGTAACGTTTGTATGAATCATGAGCACTCACAAAATGACAAAACTGTGAGATTAAAACAATGGGGGGAACCCAAAGGTTAGGGGGTTTTTGTATAAATATATGAAGGTTAAGTGGAAGAAAGGACTTTTTCCCAGTTATACTTGTGAGAACATGTTGTAAGAGGAACTATTTCATTTTGCAATAGATAATTACAATTTTTCCTGTTGGAGAAAGCTTTGGTGGAATGTTCAAATGCTGTGCAATGGATGTTGTTGAAGGGGAACTATTTCGTTTTCAGGTTTTATTCATTAACTGTGAGATCGTTCTAACTTGTTGAACATATGTTCTTGTATGAATGTTCTCTGGTTCACTTTATGATAATTTCCACTATGAGTAATGAATGCTTTCATAAACAATGAGCTGTCTTGTTGTTCATCTATCTATTCATGTTTATGTGTTTCGAATTAAAGAACAACTGGCTGTGATTTCTCTTAATGCATGAACAATAATACATTACTCAGTAAAATTGATAATCTCAATCCCTAGGGACAGCTTAGTTAGATAGTTGTATTTCTTGCTGTGTGTGGTTTAGATGCGAGAGAGTTTAAGACGAGAGGTAAGAACCTGCGCATCACATTGTGACCGCTCCTCGTATTCTTGATCAATATGCATTTTTAGATAGGTGCTTGCATATCATACTTAAAGCTAAAAACATAAAAATATACACGGTGGACCGGGATGCAACCGGTAAAACCTTTTATTTTTGTTGCTTGACCTACGATAGCCGGACCGTTAACCGGACAGATTCCCCATACCAAACGGTCACGGGCTAGTTGGGAACGTTGACTGGGGAGAATCCCTTGCTATTGTCGCCTGCAATTTTCTAGGCCTCAACAGGTTTTGGTGCTAGAAGGAGGGCCACCAATGCATGGCTGGCCGAGAAAACCCATCTCCTCGAAATTACTCCACCAGTGATAGTTTTGAAAGTAGTTCATTTCCCAATCCGAATCCTAAAGAGAAGTGGAAAGAACATTTGTATTCTATGGATAAGGAAGTTGTTAATGATCTAAGAAGTCATACCAGAGCATATGTGAAGAGTATTGGAGGATTACCTACTATCCCTAATTTACCCATGAGAGAGTATAAGAAAAAAGACCGTCCTATATTGGAAGACTCAGCGTTGGTTGGAGATTTGGAAGAATTGGTAGAAACAACATTGCAGGAAGTGGTTCAACCTTTGAATCAAGTGGACCCAAATACACCTTACGGTTCCCCTGTTAATACTCCTATTCATTCACCACCTCACTCTCCACCCAGACTCATGGCAGGCATAAATTCAAATCAACCACCTAACCCACCAAATCCACCACCCGCTTGGAAAGCCAGATCACCGCTAAACCTAGCACCTCCTTTGCATGACTTACCTCAAGCTTTTGAGAATATGCTGCCCAAGTTTGACCCAAATGAGAAGATATTAGTAGATGATCACTTGCAAAGTTTATATTTGGCCATAGAAGGACTAAAGGCTGGAGAACACGAGAATGTGGTCTGCAAACTTTTTCCACATACCCTTAAAGGAGCAGCAGCCTCATGGTATTTTGGTCTGCCTGCAAACTCAATCCCAGACTGGGATACTTTTGAAAGGATATTCAAAAGAAAATATGCAACCCAGAAAACTCATGCAGCTCTCATGAAAGGACTATGCGCTTTAAAGAAAGAAAGAAAAGAGAAGATGCATAGTTTTACTCAAAGGTTTGCAACCTATCTTAAAAACTTTTTTGAAACTGATAAGCCCTCGGATAAAGTTCTGATTGAATATTATACTTCAGCTCTAGGACCTGATTTGGCCATGTTTACCAAGACGAAAGCCAATCCTACACTAGCAGAAACTTATGAAGAAGCAGAAAGAGTCGAAGCTGAAAAGGAAAGCATAGAAGACTATCCGGAGCAGTCAGGAGAGAAAATTTTTGGGAAGAAAGCTTTGTCATTTACTAAGCCTAAAGAAGAACCGACACATGACTTCGAAGGAATGGTGAAGATGATGCAGAAGCTTTCCAACAGAATAATAGATTTGGAAAAGGAGAAGGAGGCTCCGAAGTCTTATAAACCTTACCACAAGAAAAGAGAGGATAACAATCAATCTAAACTTCCTCCACACAATCCTGCATTAATGAACCTAACAAAAGTAGGTATGGATAAATTTTGCACTTTTCATCAGCAGCCCCATTCGAAAAAAATTTGTCCCCAATGGATAAATTCAATGACATTAGTGATGAATCAACTGCTGGACTCAAGACTAACAGAGGTAAATGATGAGGAAGAAAATGATAACAAATCAACAGAAAAGCAAGAGGATGATGCCGTGGTTTTATGGGACCGTGTCTTGATGTTTGATACTGAAAAGGAAAGTGATTTGAGACAGGAGGACATATTAGAAGCATATGTGACAATGAGAAGCCAGGGTTGATAAAAGAAGACAAGTTAATAATCCTGAAAATTAAGAGACTCCAGAATAATGTAAAGAAATTTCAAAAAAACACTACAACTAATAAAATTCCGGAGTTTACCATTACCAGTCAAAATCCAAAGCAGATTAGCATGCCTACTAAGCCCATTGAAGAGAAGATCAATAATGAAAAAATGAATCTCACAGAACATAATATGGATTATGACATCATGGAGGATCTCAAAAAGGTAAAGGAAAATATTTTGCTATTTGAGATGTGTAATGTGCCACAACAAAAAGAAAAGTTATTGAAAACACTTGAAATGACAGAGGAAAGCATCCCACCGACAATCAGCCCTAAGAAGAATAAATTGGTAGAGCAAGTGTGGGAGGTAAGCCTAAATTCAAGACTCCACCTTTTCTCCTTACTTTCAAAATTTTCAACCACAATGTGCACAACTGTCTAGTAGACTCAGGGGCATCAGTAAATGTTATCCCATTGTCCGTTTGCAAGAAGATAAATGGACAACCTAAACCATCTACTTGGCAGGTTATTTAGTTAGACAGAACAAATGTGAAGGTAACTGGGGAATTGGAGGATGTTTTGATTCGGTTATCTTCAAATGAAAAGGTATGTCGATTCATTAATATTGTAGTAGCAGATATACCTGAGGATTATGGACTTGTTTTGAGTAGGGATTGGTCAGCAAAGCTGAATGGATATTTTGCATCAGACTGGTCACATCTGTGGTTACCTTATAAAGGAATCCCAAATCAAATTAAAGTTTTAGGAGAGCCCCACATGAAACACAATGTCACCCAGTTAGAAGGTAAGAATGAACCAGTGAATTCTGTTTGGGGGAATTACTTCATTGAACTAGAACCAGGAAACTACTAAGCGGAGGAAGCCAGCGATACATCAAACACCCAGCCTAATCTCCTTTAGTTTTTGTAGGTAGATGAAATTGATTGTAAAATAGTAGATTTAGCTTTAGATGTAGATGTTGATTCATGTACAGTAGTAGTAGATGATTTTTGGACACTTTTCTTTGATGGATCTAAAACTTTGGAAGGATCAGGAGCTGGCTGTGTCCTGATTGACCCTAAGCAACATAAACATTTTCTTTCATGTAGGTTAGAGTTTGAATGTACTAATAACACAGCCAAATATGAATCTTTAGTGCAGGGACTAACAAAAGCAATTGAATTAAAGGTAGAAAATCTGAAAGTGTATGGGGATTCTGAAATAATTGTAAAATAGATTCAAAATTAGATACATTGCATTTCCCCTCATTTAAAAGCTTATCAAAATGAAGTGTAGGATTTGCTTAAAGGTTTTTATGCATTTAATATTGTATCGATTCCTAGACTAAAGAATGCAGCAGCTGACTTGTTAGCGACCTCAACTGCAAGGCCTGTACCCTCTAATAATAGGTGTTCTATTGAATCACTTTTCAGGCCTTCTGTTCTAGACATGATCACAAATTTATGAGTTTTTGATGATGATCAGCAGATTCTAGAATGTTTGACAAATGATGAAACTTTCAAAGGGGAAATCATCGATGATGAAGAACATCAAGCTGAACTAAAATTTGACAATTTTATTCCTAAAGGAGTCAGGACTTTAGAGCGAATGTTTGATCTAAACAATAAATTTAGAAGACCAGCGAATGTCAAGACTCATAGCTCGTCTTTACAATTCGAGCCGATAAATTTAGGAATTGAAATTGAGCCTAAATATGTGAATTTGGGAAAGTGTTTCTCCCCAGGTGAAAGAAATAAGTTCATCAATTTGTTCAAACAATACAAAGATGTGTTTGATTGGACATATGAAGTTTTGAAAACATATGACACTAAAATTATTCAGCATGTTATCCCTATTAGGACTGGGGTCAAGCCTTATCAGTAGCCTTTGAGGAAAATCCATCCAAAACTGGAGCCTCTAATTCAGAATAAATTAAAGAAGTTGTTGGATGCTAAAATTATCTTCAAATTCAGGCACTCGGAATGGGTCTCAAACTTGGTACCAGTAAGGAAGAAATCTGGAGAAATTAGACTATGTGTGGATTTCAGAAACTTAAATCGCGCTTTGGATAAAGACAATTATCCAGTCCCACCCATGGAGCAGTTATTGCAAATGGTTTCAGGTTTTGAGTTATTTTCCTTGTTAGATGGATTCTATGGCTACAATCAAGTGTTAGTAGCTGAAGAAGATAGACTTAAAACTACCTTCAGAACAAGATGGGGGACTTTTGCTTATAGAATGATGCCCTTTGGACTCATAAACGCTGGAGCTACTTTCCAGCGGGCTATGGATATAGCTTTCCACGGTCTGATTGGCTGCAGCGTTGTGATATACCTCAATGACATCACAATATTTTCAAAAAAGAGAGAAGAACACGCATTTCATCTAAAACAGATTTTCGAGCGTTGCCGAAAATATGGTATCTCGTTGAACCCCAAAAAGTGTGTGTTTGCTGTTACTGAAGGAAAGCTACCAGTTCACGTGGTTTCTAAGAAGGGGATCTCCATAGACCTAGAGAGGATCAAAGCTATCGAAATGATCCCCTTACCCCATAACAAAAAGGGCATGCAATCATTTATGGGGACAATAAATTTCGTGCGAAGGTTTGTGCCAGATTTCACTCAAATGGCTAAACCTTTGCAACAAATGGTGAAACAAAGTGTACAATTCAAATGGACCGATGTAGAGAAGAATGCATTCAGTAAAATAAAGACATCTATTGCTCATGCACCCTCTCTCAAAAGTCCATATTTTGAGAAGGATTTTATTTTGTACACTTTCGCATCTGACGATTCACTAGCAGCGGTGCTTACTCAAAAGGAAGATGGGGGAGATGAGATCCCCATATCATTTATGAGCATTGGTCTATAGGCGGCCGAATTGAATTACCCAGCTGTGGATAAACAAGATTATGTAGTCTTCAAAGCGGTAAAACAATTCAGGCTATATATACTTAAGAACCAGACAAAGGTAATAGTTCCACACCCAGCTGTGAGGTCTCTTTTCGTGTAAAAAGAATTAGGAGAAAGAAGAGGCAATTGGGTAACAGCTTTACAAGAGTATGACCTCGAATTCAATCCATCCTCCATAGTTAAAGGGCAAGGATTGTGCAAACTAATGACTGAAGGTAATAACAATGAAGAAAATAATTGGGAAAATGAAGTAGAGTTACATATGATGGATGTATGCCCTCTTTTTATAGCTCCAGATTCCTGGTACCGAGACCTTGCTCATTACCTTTAGGAAGGTTTGTTTCCAGAACATTGGAATTCCAAGCAGTGAAGAGTGTTGCGCCTTAAATCAGCTGCGTATCAGATCATTGATGGAATTTTATTCAGGAAGAATTATGATAGAGTCCTTCTCAGATGTTTAGAGAAAGAAGAGAAAAAAAGGTCATAGCTGAGTTACATGATGGGCTTGCTGGAGGCCATTTTTCCAGAGATACGACAGCCCACAAGATTCTCAAAGCCGGGTACTATTGGCCCTCAATGTTCAAGGATGCCCATGCCCATGTTAGAAAGTGTGACATCTGCCAGAGGTTTGGGGGAAGACAAGCCAAAACAATAGGACCGTTGAAACCAGTGATGATAACGGAACCATTTCAGCAATGGGGAATTGATATCACTGGAGAAATAAAACCAAATTCTTCTTTGCAGCACAAATAATATTTTAACGGAAACTGACTACTTCACTAGATGGGTCAAGGCTATTCTGTTACGTAAAGTCAATGAGGATGCGGTCATGGATTTTTTGCTGGATCATATTATGACCAGGTTTGGAGTTCCAATTTACCTGGTTTTCAATAACACTACTTATTTTTCTTCCATTAGACTAACTGCATTTGCTCATGAAAAAGGAATTAAATTGCATTATTCTGCCAACTACTATCCACAAGGAAATGGGTTGGTGGAATCTACAAACAAGAATTTGATTAGGATCCTAAAAAAGACTGTCATAGAAAACCAGAGAAGTTGGCATTTAGCACTACCGAACGCTCTTTGGGCTGATAGGGTCACACCCAAGAATTCCTTAGGCGTGTCACCATATACCCTTGTTTATGGAAAAGAGGCTATACTTCCTCCTAACATTATGCTACGATCTTCCATAATAGCCCAAGAGTCTAAAGGCACGGATAACGAAATCCTGCAACTTAAAATCTATAATCTGTTAAAGACGGAAGAGTCTAGATCCAGAGCCAAAGAACGTTTTAAGCAACAACAAGAGGTAGTGAAAAGGTGGTTTGATAAGAACAAAGCTGGAACAAAGAAATTTGAAGTGGGAGACTTGGTTCTTAAATGGGATCACCCGCATGATGAAAAGGGAAAGCACACGAAGTTTCAATAGTTATGGGTAGACCCTTTCAGATTGCAGCAAAACTTGGCCCCTCAACCTACAAATTGCAAGATTTACAGGGGTGGGAAGAGAACTTACCAGTTAATGGTTTAGTTCTCAAACCTTATTTTTCCTGATTTTTTGTTTGTTGTTGTACATAAATAAATTGATTTTGTTTGTTTACTTTGTTTTTTTTTCATTCCTGTTTTGTTTTATTTTAGAATTTTTGTTGATTTCAATAAAAAAAAGAAAACTTTTGGTTGCATGGGGAACATCAGAGTTTTGGATGAACTAAATCCTTGATTATAAGACTATGTATTATTGTGTTATTAGTTAGAATTTCTTTTAGTTTAGCAGCTTTCCTAATTGGCTATGCACACATTGAAGTCCTGCTTAATCCCTGTAATTAACTCAAGATCAAAAGGTTTGGAATACTATTTCGAGGCTCCATCCATCTCACACTTAAAATGTCCTAGGGGGTTTCAGCAAAAGACCCATGGAAAGGGAACAAGGTAAACAGTATATTATATATAAATGATCCCATGCCAAGAGTTGAAAGCCAAAAGGCTAAAAAGAATTAAAACCCCAAGGGAAAGAGAAATGTATCAAAACAAATCACTAAATCATATAAGTACAAAACTGCCAAAAGTTCTTCTCTGTCCATGAGCTAAAAATTAAATACATCTCTCACACAAAAGGACATAGAGGAGCTTGAATAAAAAATTCAGAAAGAAAGGCATGAGGAGGACTCAGAAGGACAAAAAGTCCAGAAGCACAAAAAAGTGCAAAATGGCATGGGAATAAGGAACAAATGATTATTTATGTTTACCATATGTTACAATCTTGTGGTGTCTAAGCTAGAAACTACTCGAAGATAGAGGTAAAAAATGAAACTCATATCCTTGACCTCGAAAGAGTTATCTTGAATTTGAAGTCTTAGTTTCCATTTCCTAAATAGGACTATAATCAATGATTAAAAGTACATATATTTGCCATTTCAGGAATCCAGACATCTAGAAGAATTCAACATGTTGGTTTTATTGCTAAACAGACTGTTACTTAAGGAAGAATTTCTCTAGAGATCTGGGTTCACCAGGTAATTGGAAATTGTTGCAGCTGCAACGTTTTCCCAAATTTCTAAATTTGGGACCCTCCTTTTAAATTTTACTTTTCCTGGAATGGTTTGGGATTGCTGAGCTATTTGCTCTCCTGCTAAATTTTTCGATCTTTAAATTGTTGATTGACTACTTTTTCCTGCTGATGTTGTTGACTTGAACTTGATACTTTGAAGTTTAGATGATTTCCCTTTTGCACTATCGGAGGTCTTTTGAACTGTGAGTTGGGGCTGTAGTCATCTACACAGCCGCCATTGCGGAAACTCACTTACGAGTGACCCGATCCAAAGTTTTGTTTTACGTCGATGCACTTCTTGTTTTGTTTTATTTCGACGTTTTGTTTCATCATCATCGGATCATTGGTACCTTGTGTTGCCACTATTTTGGATGGTGAATTGCAAGCACTACGATGAATTAGGGCTTATCCTCACCGATTCCGGGTTTACTGTTTTTCTCTTCGCTATCGAAAATTTGTATAGCTCTGATCGAAATAAATAGTCTGTTTGCTTCTTGCCATTGTGGCTCCTGAGAGGACTAACCATTCAATTTTGTTTGTCATATTTTTCGCTGATGGTTTGATTTTTGCGATTGTTTTCTACTTTTGCGGAACCCTTAGTCCATGTGACTTCCGCCGTTACGGCTCCTCTTTGACCTAGTCATCTGATGCCGTAGTGGTTTCGAGTTCTGAGGTTGCTGTTAGTATTTATTTCGTCGATTTTCTCATTTTCCACGGGGCTCTTTATTTGTCCATCTCCCACCATTGTGGTTATAAACAAGACTATGCTTCCGGAGCCCTTATTTTTCCGCTCAATGACGTTTTTATGTTGATCGTGGAAGCTGTGGTTTGTGTTGTTTTTTCAATACTGCAGCGGTTTAATGAACTAATAGACTTACACTGTAGTGATCACCTACCTAAGTGGGTTATCTGCCCGGTGCTTAGTACTGTCATTGGGGCTTCTTTTCCCACCGTTCTGGTGTGTTTACATTGTTCTATGGAATGGTGAAGTTTTCCCGGGGGCGCAAGTTGATGTTAAAGTTGTCTGAGTTGAAAGTTTCAGTTTGGGGGTTTGGTTTTTCAAAGAGTGGTGGTCACTTTGTCCTGGTTCATGCTTTCATTGGAGGTTCTCGTTTTAGTTCTGATGTGGCCTGGAGTGGGAGGAAAGATTTGTCTTATCAAGCATGTGTTGTGAACAGGGGTTTAAACACAAACTTGCAGGATTTATTCTTTCTTGACATTCTTTATTTTCATACATCAATGTTGTTTATAGTTCATATTACAGAATGCATGCGGTGATCTAATTCATGTTACCTTGTTAGACACTAATGATTTTATATGCTCAGGATAAGTAGGCTGTTGCAAAGAATATATGCCTAAAAGGAAAAGCAGAAAAGAGGCAGCCATGAAAGAATAAGCTAGAGCATAAGGAAGCAGAAATGTTGCTCAAGGAAAGGAAGAGAGCACAAGGCTGAGATCTAAAAAAGACCAATGGATTACAGAGTGTAATCATAGAGAGTAGAGGCCCAGGCTTGGGAAGTTAGTCAGTTACCAAGCTGATCCCTTTTTGCTTAAATCCAAAATGTAACGTTTGTATGAATCATGAGCACTCACAAAATGGAAAAACTGTGAGATTAAAATGATGGGGGGAGCCTAAAGGTTAGGGGGTTTTTGTATAAATATATGAAGGTTAAGTGGAAGAAAGGACTTTTTCCCAGTTAGACTTGTGAGAACATGTTGTAAGAGGAACTATTTCATTTTGCAATAGATAATTACAATTTTTCCTGTTGGAGAAAGCTTTGGTGGAATGTTCAAATGCTGTGCAATGGATGTTGTTTAAGGGGAACTATTTCATTTTTAGCTTTTATTCATTAACTGTGAGATCGTTCTAACTTGTTGAACCTATGTTCTTATATGAATGTTCTCTAGTTCACTTTATGATAATTTCCACTATGAGTAATGAATGCTTTCATAAACAATGAGCTATCTTGTTGTTCATCTATCTATTCATGTTTATGTGTTTGGAATTAAAGAACAACTGCCTGTGATTTCTCTTAATGCATGAATAGTAAAACATTACTCATTAAAATTGATAATCTCGCTCCCTAGGGATAGCTTAGTTAGATAGTTGTATTTCTTGCTATGTGTGGTTTAGATGCGAGAGAGTTTAAGACGAGAGGTAAGAACTTGCGCATCACATTATGACCGCTCCTCATATTCTTGATTAATTTGCATTTTTAGATAGGCACTTGCATATCATACTTACAGCTAAAAACATAAAAATATACATGGTGGACTGGGATGCAACCGGTAAAACCTTTTATTTTTGTTACTTGACCTACAGTAGCCAGACCGTTAACTGAACGGATTCCCCATACCAAACAGTCACGGGCTAGTTGGGAATGTTGACTGGGGAGAATCCCTTGCTGTTGTTGCCTGCGATTTTCTAGGCCTCAACAACCTGCCACTGATAAAGACTTGAAATAATTACCATTCTTCTCTTAAGTACTAACAAAAACACGCTACTTAAATAAACATAGCTTGAAATAATTTCTTAAATGAATTCATTGAGAGTCACTAAGGTTTGGTTCACAAAATTTCTTTAAAATTTGCTTTATAGATTTGGATCGAGAGTCCAAATGAGCCTGAAATGTAATTGAATGATTAACAATGTAAAAGGACCCGTAGTTTAACCATATACTATTAAGATTGCTCTTATAAGCAAACACTGTTTTCAAATAGATTAACCATAAATTAAGCACAACTATTGAAATAAACAGACCTTAACCAACTAACATTGTTAATAAGATTTTTAATATTAAGCGTTCAAAATCTTTTGAAATGTAATAATTATAATGATTTTGCATCTCTGTTAGCATAAAATCACAAAAATTTATAGCGTTGACCACTCGTCTGTCTATTGAATAAGCTCATCTGCTCCCTGGTTATGTGCAAATGAAAGTGGAAGAGCCATTATTGAAACAAATAAAACTTGAAATAATTACCATTATTCTCTTAAGTACTAAAAAACACACACTAATTAAACAAACAAACCTTGAAATAATTTCTTAAACAAATTAATTGAGAGTCACTAAGGTTTGCATCAGAGAATTGCTTTAACAAATTCTTTCATAGCTTGGGTTGTTAGTTAAATTAGTTACATAAATTAAATTATGATTTTCTTTACCATTTCCCATTATTGACTACACAATATTAGTTTGGGTCTCTTGTTCAAAGTCCAAATGATCCTGAAATGTAGCTGAATTATTATGGCCCCAAGTTTAACCATAAACTATTAAGATTGTTGTTATAAGCAAGCACTGTTTTGGAATAGATTAACCATAAACAAACCTTAACCAACTAATATTATGATATGACTATGGTTTGGAACCCCGGAACGCTCAAACTCTTGTGAAATATATTAATTATAATGAATTTGCATCTCTATTAGCATAAAATTACAGAAAGGTATAGTGTTGGATGCAATAAGCACATTGGGCTCAACCACTCATCTATCTATTGATTCAGCCACATGTCCTTCCCTGCTTGTGTGTTTCATGCTCAACGGTACCTTTCTGCATGGTTTCCTACTGACAAACAACTTTATGTGCTTTTTGTGCTCACCCTTGTCCAAAATTCCCATATGTGCTAGTAACATTGTTGTATGAGGGGTCTTAGAGACAAGCATTCTTGTTATCCTCACCTCCCATGAAATAAGCTCTCCAACAGGCAATACAATGGAGTATGTCCTCAACCTCATCACCACCTCAGAGAAAATTAGCAAGTGGGAATTACAAACGAGGTGATGACGACTTCAGACACCCGCCACCCCAGTACGAGCATTCACTAAACATGGCCCCCATGCAGTAGGAATTTGGAAGCCATGACCTCTTCATGGATTTTTGGGGACACAATCCAAGGACAGGAGAACCATCATATTGTGTAGCTGGAAGTATGACTATTCGAAAATATTCAAAGTGCATCACATCCAGGCCATGATGGTTGGCAATTTCCTGGTGTAGACAACCAACATGATAAAGGAACATAATTTCATATTTGCGAACCATCAGTACCCCCTGATAAATGAGCTTTTGGAACCATACAACCATTGCTGTCTAAAAGGAAACTCAAGCCCTCACATAATTGAGCACTTTTGTCCTTTCTCTCAGTGTTCATTCATCCCTGTTTTTCAGTAGCTCCGGAGGGTGGCGCTATATAGGGTGAGCCAGATAGACTGGAAAATAACTTACCATCATTGTTGTACACTTGACAACTAGCAATCATAACAATAGTACAAGTGACAAGTGAGTGAGGATCTTCACTCCTTGTGGAAAATCCAGTCAAGTCATCTCCTCTGATATTCAATTATCATATTGGCAATGGATAAGACCTTAGGTGTTCTCCCGCGTTGCTTCCCAAGTCACTACTACATTTCAACCAAAAATCCGACGGCAGTATTGTCGGATTTTCGACACTTCCCTGTCGCATGTACGACACTATGTTTTTTTTTAAGCGTCGGTGGCCTATCGTCGGTTATCCGACATCTTTCCAATCTGTCGGTTAAGCGACACCTTAGTTTACCGTCGGTTAAATGTAAAGCATCGGTTAAGCGACCGAATTTCTTCGACGGTCGTGAATTTTTTTTAAGAAAATAACCTTCTTGCCGTTGGTTAAGCGACAGAAGTGTCGTCGGATAAGCGACGGTAGTCAATTTAAAAAAAAAAAAAACCTTCATGTCGTCGGTTAAGCGACGGCTATAAACTGTAACCGTCAGATAAGCGACATGAAGAACCATCACTTAAGCGACGGATATAAAGATTAAGCGTCGGATAAGCGACATGGAGAACCATCGCTTACGCGACAGCAGTGAATTTAAAAATAAAAAAAAATACCTGCAAATTGGGTATATTTATAACAGGGGTAGATTCCAAGATGTTGGGATTCTAGTCATACATGAAAGAAAAATGCAACTAATAAATAGTCTCACAACTGATAGGAAACATAAGTCCACCATGAAAGCTAGGCGACGCAATTGATTAGCATAAACCATTCCATTAGTGAAGAAAAGTATTATACATGGCAGAAACTAAAGTAAATGGTTACTGAACATGAACTCCCATGACTAATAAAATGGATTGCATGATATCTATATTAAGGGATAGACAGAGAGTTCATTGAAAGTGCACTCTTACAATCAACCATACAAATGTGCATTCTTCAATATTGATACATGAAAATCCTCAACAAAAATTAAAAAATATACTTTCCTCAAAATGAGGGATGAGTTCATATAACAGTTATGCTTTAATTACTAATTGTCGTGTCTCTCTTCTCACAAGGTATGATCATTAGGAAGTACACCCAATAATAGTGTTTGGAACAGGACCATTGGGGCTATGGCAAGTGTCCTCTGTGATATCTGTTAAGTCTACTCTCTGTTGGTATTGACCTAGCTGAGGGATAATGAGATTATGTTAAATATGCCACTGTGACCACCTTGTTGCACGTGCTGCCCGCATGTCAAGTCTCCTAGACAGAATCTGTGAACCAAGCTTGAAGGTGATACTCGGCAAATGCCTAGATTTGGGTGGTAAAGAATCTAATTGTAATCTTGAACTATCATTAAAAGATAATTAGTTCCAATTCTGTATCTATGTTGTTCTGGGTGTTTATTGTTGTTGAGTTCAAGTTCTATTTGCATTTACAACATGAATAGATAAGGAAAGACATGTGTAAAGTCTTAATTCAGTAGATCAACTGACATTGTTCCGGAAAGTAGATGAAGGGAGCTAGACTCATTGTTAACTTGTGTACTTTATGTTTGTCATTCATGCAGTAAAAGACACCAAAATGGATTATTTTTGCTATCAATGCTTCTTGGTCTTCAATACCATCTCTTGAGTTTCTATTTTTATTGTTTTCTCTAAAATTGCCTACCTATATATGCAGTTTGCTCTACCATGACTACACGTTTGAGCTGCTGTGCAACATTTCTTTTAGCTAAAATTCTAAATCTTTCAACCAAACTGATTAAGCTGAGTTGTTCGTAAAGTTTGAAAATTCATTCATCTGCTACTTGTCATTATTCTACATTACAGCTGCAAGTATTAGCCACTCCCTCATTTGGCCTTGGTCTCTAGCTCCAACACACCTTCACATTTGCTCTTACTATTTGTCATGGTTTTATTCTGCACTTATTTTGTACTCCCATTGGCCGGATACTTGGTGCTTTTTCTATTAGTCTTTATGCTTTTCAGCTTTTGATATAGTGGCAATTGGAGATGCTTTCACACTCCCTCTCTCTATTCTTGAGTACTGTTGACCTACTATTGTGGTCATTCATTGGACCTTAGTAAAATTGTCTTATCGTATGTTATTATCTTCTATTTTATTGGGACAAGGTATAGGTTGACATTCTTTGACTTTGATATTGTGTCTTACAAAAGGTTGTGTTCCTTTTGCTAATCCTTGCAGTAAATTTTATTATTCTGCTTCACTGGCGACCATCACCTAATAATAGCTCAGGATCCAAGTTTTATATAATTATATTAGTGTCATCATGCACTCTGCCGGCACTTACAAGTGTTCTATTGGTGTTTCCAGAACCTTTATTCAATCATATCGGTTAAAGATTGAAATGAAGTTTTTTTAACGAGCATTTAATACACCAATACCCTATACTAGCAAAATAACCATAATAGATTAATTTCCTAATTGTTCCTAACTGTCATTTTAAAAAAGACTAGAAAGTTCGGCAATGACACTGTCCTAATCACTAAAGTTTTA
This sequence comes from Pseudotsuga menziesii, assembly GCA_001517045.1. Lineage (NCBI taxonomy): Eukaryota > Viridiplantae > Streptophyta > Pinopsida > Pinales > Pinaceae > Pseudotsuga > Pseudotsuga menziesii. The sequence goes on from LPNX010664786.1 coordinate 350,522, forward strand.
AATGTGGCATTGGGGTTCTATAATGTCTACTACAAACTTAATATTAACCATTATCATAAATGTTCCTACAACCTTTGTTACTTTTACAAGTGTTTCCTGTCAATACGTGCAAACGGCACCTGGGCCTGTTTATATGGGAATTTTTTACAATAACGATAGTACTTCTTACACTGATAGGAGAAATGGTTCAGAATGTCCAAGGAAAATAATGCTTTTGGAAAAATTTAAACCTTGGGGAAAATATTAGTAACACGCCTACTCCACTAACCAACCAGGACCCCAACATCTGCTACATGTTTTCTTAAAGTACACCATGAGGTAACTTCAGTAAGTTTTAGAAAATAACTTCGATTTATCATACTGAACAGTACTGAGTATAGAGTTTTCTATGGTAAGGGAAACAAAATTATAAAGTAATTTATCTTAACTTTAACTTTCTAACAAAGTGGCTGAAGCTAGTGCCAAATGCCCCTTAAATCTGGTGTGTTTGAATGAATTGTAGTCTGTGTTCCACAAAATATCTAGGCCCGTAAAACAGTTGATTTAGATACTATTACATGTACTGTTTTCATTGCACAATGTATCCTTTCAAAGCAGTCTGTCATTAAAATCTGGTTTGATAATTACATCAGACAAATTTGATTTGCTTCAAACTTAGTTCAGATAATAATCAATTTATAATTTTATATCCATATGTAACACCAAATTACTCCTAGGCATACAGACATTGCTGTTGTATGATAAGACAAAGTAACTTAGTTCTATGCTAGAGAAGTTCTGACTAGGGAACTCCTTTAAATGTGCATATATCGATACCTCTGTTAGTTAGAAATTTATTCTGAAACAGGAGATGTTAACAGTATGTGTTATATTTGCTTCTTTATAGAATGTAAAATAAAAATTTGATCCTGAATATTTCAGGATTAGGTTTGAACTTTGAAGGGATGAAAGCAGGTACCTGTATATGTTGAGCCATTTTACATTGAGATGGCCAAATGGATTCACTTGTCAATAAATCCCATGTATATGTAACAAGCCAGAAGAGATATATCAACTTGTAAGACTTTTCATGTATTTGCCACATGACATACTTTTCAAGTTGGACTAAGCATCCTCCCATTGCATTGTATTATTGAAGCCTGGATTATTATGAAGACGAGCATTGGTTGCTTCAAACCTGATCTAGACAAGAATCAATTTCCACAAATAGCATTAACTATTTACTCTGATCGTACTGTGTCTCAGGAAAGAGAATAGATTCTGGATTCAGATCAAAGTCATCCTCTTTCTAGAATCTAATGCACTATATTCATAACTAATCGTAGTTCTGATGTATGTTTGATACTAGAAAAGCAAATTCTATCCATCAAAAGCTGAAGAGCTATTGTGATTGATGCATTTGTGAATAAATGAATACCAATTACCACAAGAAATATAGAAATAAATGGACAGGAAAATTCTCATTGTACTTTGAACAAAAAACCCAATACATTACAGAGGATGTTCAATGACTGTCATATCTTATCAGAACAAGTATACCCCATGATCTATCTAATATATGCACTGATTTGCTTGGTCTAAGCGCACATCACAGCTTGTAAGGGCCAAATGAAGTCTGATACCATCAGTTCATCCTGTGTTGGTTACTAACTAGTAAACTTCCCAGAAATCAATGAGTACCTGGTATTCGATCATGTCAGAAGGCCAATTCAAAAATGTACAATGCAGTTTCCTTATCAGCTCGTGCTAGTAATTTGCAACCATTAGCTTCACCAATAATCCCCACAAGAACACTGTCCATCAGGTTTTACTAAGTTGACTTCCATAGGTTTACAAATGACCGTGGATGGATTTGAGCTACTAATAAAAAACAAAAGACCAAACTCTAATGCTGTGTACTTTGCCTTGATGTATTTGCAGATAGCAAGGAAATGTATAAATAGCTACACAGAAGACCGTAGATGGTCCATCTATGAAGGATTGGCATGGAGGTCGTGGTGCTGGAAAGAATATCATTCCGAGCTCAACTAGTGCTGCAAAGGTGTGCATATCTGACTGAATGTTGAGGGCATGTACGCATAGTGATTGCAATGTTCGTTATGTGTTTCATGGACATTTAAATATGTGGATATGAACATGATAAGATTGCTCTGTATATCAGTGGCTATTTATTGGGTACTGATGCTATGCACATGGCTCCAATTTATACACATGCCACTGTTTGGATATGTTTGTTTCCATTGTTTCATGGGAACCTGTCCCCCTACCCTATAAGATGTGTCCTCTGTCCCCAAGGTCTTGGTGTCTGGTTGCAAGGGAGAGTCCTAATTATACAATGTAGTGGGATAGAATGCTGTGAAGTATGTATTTTACCATGTATTTACTCTTTTTCGGGGTTTGCAAACAAAGTGTTTTGTATTTATTTTTATATAATTGCTCTTCTATTGCGTTGTATTGATGATGTATCATGGTTTATGTTTTCTGTTTTTTTATTTATTTAAAGAATTGTTGTTTGCCACCCTTAGTTTGGTGTGCCTTCCAACCATCCCCATCTTTTTAATTATTTTTTATTTTAATTTGGTCTGACCCTAGGCTGGGGCCAGCTCCAGTGATGGAAAGAATGATTTGACCACAACTAGGCTTGATTGACTCTGGACACCCCTTGGGGTAGTCCCACCCTCCCTTAACCTCTTCCCATGAGATTTGAACTCCAGCCATGACCTGATGGAGACTAGACCTCACACAAACCAATTGACTTGAACCTTATGATAGCCATCCCCTTATCTTGTTATAATATAGTGTATCATGTATGCAATATTAATTCAATATACATTAGTATCTCCTCACTGTGGTAGGCTTCTAGTTAGTCAATTTAGTTTTATAGCCTCCATATCAGTAGAACTAAAGAACTGAATGAGATTTGCTTGTAGGGATTACATTGAATAATAGTGGATATGAAAGGACATCTAGGATGACTTTTGGAAATGATATTTTACAGGATGTTGGAAAGGTCCTTCCAGAGTTAAATGGAAAGCTAACTGGCATGGCTTTCCGTGTCCCAACACCTAACATTTCAGTTGTGGATCTGACATGTCGCCTTACGAAACCAGCATCTTACGATGAAGCATGCTTGAAAATGATG
>LPNX010664807.1:0-18560 GCA_001517045.1 Pseudotsuga menziesii
ATATATATATATATATATATACATATATAGACATATATACATATATACATATACATATACATATACATATACATATACATATATATATCTATATGTATATGACCTAATATAGCCGAACTTGCTAAATTTTTTTGCAAGATCATTCCATCTGTATCATCATGTCTAATTCAATGTGCTTATCATGTGCATACCTTATTTCACCATTTTTGCTTTCATATTATCTGTTCGACAGATCCGCCAAGTTGCAATGTGTGTCATCATAGTGTGGTTGTGTTGAGTCTTGAATATTTGTTTTCTTTCCCTCTTTGCATTGTCATGTCATGAAGTTGGTGTCACTGTCTTTGGGTCGTTATATTGGACGTGTTTATATTTTGTTTGAACAAAGTTATCATCATTTGACCCTCTCGGCAGTATGTTAAGTTTTGGGAAAGTTCATGTATTTTGCGTCATGTTAGCTAAGAACTGTCAAGTTTGCAACCTCCATTAATTCTCCATATGCATCCATTCATCATGGTTCTCCTCACACTTGAATTAAAAAAGTTCTAAAGTCCCCCTTTAGAGCCTCCCCAGCAAAAAAATAACCAACATCTTCCATTTTGAAAGAGAACAAAATTTCTCCCTTTTTGTAAAAATCCCTTTGTTTTCATCTCCTTTTTTCCATAATAATAATAATAATAATAATAATAATAATAATAATATGTTTTATTCCCCATAATCTCTAACCCCTTTTCTTTCCCTTTCCCATTTAAAAATATTTTTTTTTTATAAAAAAAACCTTCTTTTCCCTCTATCCCTATTAACATTCTCTTTTTCACCGATATTTAATATATTAATATATTATATATTTATTATATATATTTACATAGTTAATATATGTAATATATTAATATTAGTATCAACAAATTTAAGAAAAAAATACAAACAAAACTAATATAACAAAATGAGGAAAACTAAAAAAAATTATAAATAAATAAAAACAAATATAATTGTTGGGGCGCGCACCTTAACGGTCCCTAATTTTGGTAACTCCGCGGTTTTTGTGGAAGTTGTAAGCGGAGTTACGACTCAAAACAGTCTTAGGGGTGTCGAGGTTGAGTAAAAACCTTCTTTTTGTAATAAACCCATGGTTTAAGTCCAAGGTTTAGGGTTCAGGGTGCCCATGGTTTAAGCCCATGGTTTTGTAATAAGTGCACTATAAATAAGCACTCTTGTAAAGAAGTCAGTTTAGGTTTTTGATGTAAGATGAATTGATGCAAAGCCAAGGCTTGTTTGTAAGAAGGTTAAGTCCCAGCTATGTGCGTGGAAGACCTCTGCAGCTGTGTGCGCAGAGGGTTTTGGGTGATTAAGGAAATCTGCAGCTGTGTGCGCAGAGGCCTGCAGCTGTGTGCGCGTCTTGAGGACTTGAAGGGATCTGCAGCTGAGTGCGCAGATCAGAACTGTGGTTTTTGTAAAGAGTTGAATAAAACACAGTTCTGTGGACGTAACCCCTAAAATGGGAGTGAACCACGTTATATCGTGTGTTGTGGTTTTTGTTGTGTTGTTGTTATGTTCTTTTATGCATTGATAAATATATAACTGATAAGTAAGATCACTGCTAAATACTAACTTCGCTGGAATTCCCAGTAAAGGGTTAAGCAAGGCACTGTTTATTTATCTAAATGCAAAGCTAAATAAGTAACTATTAAAGCTCTGCATGTTATGATTATAATTGTTAGAAGCTAAAGGTACAGTAATATCCCTCTTCTGCTTGTAGAAACCTGATTCTACGGCACCCCATAGCTGTTTCGGGTGAGACTGCAACCTGTCCGCAGGTTGTTTCCGAAAGGGCCAACACTGTGGGTCTTTTGTTGGTGTGAAGTTAATGGTATAAAGCCTGGGTCTTCCCTATAGCCCAACAAATTGGTTTCATTACCAGTTGAACTTAGTATCTGCTCAAGAAGGGTTACGTCATACCTCGAGGGCTATGTTTTGGAGACCCTCAGTGAAAGAAATCGGTGATTGGATTGAAGTGGCTTATCTGAACTTTGCTGTACAAGAGAACAAAGATTCGCGTTGTAGTGCAAATGACTTTTTACAAAGGTATGTTTTTTCTGATGTGTATGAAATTTTATTTGGTAGTATCCACATAGAGTTGCACCAGTGGTTATCCAGGTTAACAGAGAGAAGGACGAACTTCCAAGAACGTCAGTTTCCTGATTGGACCCCCGCAAGAATTAATATACTGAAAAGGGTGAACAACGAGATATCCCGCGCTGTTGATTTCTGGACAACGCAAACCCTTGAAGCATTTGTGATGGAGTTAGCCATTGACACAAGTACATCCTTCAGCGAAGCCGAACGACAGTTCTTCAAAGGACCAAGGGGTAAGTACTTGAATTCATTTAGTTTGAGAATTAAAATGCTATTGGATGAAAAAGGTATATTGCTTATTGAATCAGACTGTTAGATTTAGCACTACTAACTTATGTTTGCAAGTGAAAGTACCTTCGATGAGTAAAGTGGTTTGTTGTGAAGTGGCAAAAGGTACAAGAGAAATTTTGAGTCCTATACCCTAGGTCAGAATACCGAGTCTAACCCTGTAAGTATAGTAGTCTCAGAGCCTGAAGAAACCCCGTATGTTGGAAACCCTTCGGTAACCCTGCAGCGAAGACCTATTATCCCTGAGAACCCGTTGCAGTCTGAAAGTAACCCTAGCTTGAGTATTCCTTTCGCAGGTCCATCTACCCCAGTAAGTTCCCCCTCGCCTACTACCAGTCCCCCTCCCTCCCCCCCTAGACCCGCGATGGCCCATATGAATGACGACATTAAGCTCCCTATTTTCAAAGGAACTGGATCAGAGGATCCAGAGTAGTTCTGGTTTTTATGTGAAGCAGTGTGGACTAATAAGACCATTACGGATCAAGATACAAAAAGAGCGCAGCTGGTTACTTCTTTCAGAGACCGTGCTCTGACCTGGTTCATGAATTTTTCCAACACTTAGAACCATGTCTTGGCTGATATAAAAGTAGCAATGATAAATGAATTTAAGAAGCTGAAATCAGAGTCGCAGTGTATCACTGAATTGAAAGAGATTCAGCAGAGGCGCGGTGAATCAGTGTGGGACTTTGATCAAAGGTTCATAGTTCTGCTAGACCAAGTCAGTTTCACCATTGGACCTACGCAGCACAAGGAATGGTTTGTTGCAGCGTTGCTACCGCATATCAGAACTCCACTCATGCAACAGAAGGTTGCTGACCATCAGGAGGCTCTGGAAATCGCGATGAAGCTTGAAACCGCTCCTGTCGAAGACAATTCTGGTATTGCTCAAATCCAAGCGCAGTTGGCAGCGATGGCTCTAGAGCTTCACGATATGAAGAAAGGAAAAACCAGTCGCGATGAGGTTTGGTGTACACAATGTCGGACAGAAGGTCATGACAAGGAACAGTGTCCTGCGGTAAGAAATTTCCTGAATTCTGGTGCACCAAACCCGTTCAACAATAGTGTTCTATATTGTGAGATCTGTAGGACAACGGGCAAGCATCGACCTGAAGACTGCTATCTTCTGCAGAGGTATGTGCAAGTCCCTACGAACCCTTATTGTAAGTTCTGTAAATCAGTGGGACACAACGAAGATGAGTGTCGCAGCTTTGACCTCATGAGAGAACAAACTTACGATGCTTATCGGGTACAAAATGAGGGACAGAGCAATGATGGCTATGGTTACCGCGGTGGTGCATCAGGTAGAGGTGCTTTTGGAGGTCGTGGTCGAGGTGGTATGGTCGGAAGAGGAAGAGGCCAGGTTGTGTGTTACAATTGTAACCAGGCCGAGCATCTAGTGAGAGACTGTCGGAACCCAACTACGACATGTCGGTATTGCCGAGCAGTAGATCATGTGATCGAGCAGTGCCTGCAGTTGATAGCTAAGATTCAGGAAAGAAACAGTGCCCCTACTCAGAATATTCAGATGATTTCTGTTGAGCAAAGACCTTCCCCAGCCATTAATGTTGTTACCCAGAGTGGAGCTACGATGAAAGTACAGAATAAGGAAAAAAAACTTGACGAGGCTTGGGTTCGTAAGGCCCCAGCGAAAGTCCCAGCATTTGATATCAAAAGAGAAAAAGAGACATTCATGGAAGCCAAGAGAGATTTTGCTGCTCCTAGCACATCAGTAGCACCTACGCAACAACATCAGCAGTAGTCGCAGCCGCAAAAAGCTTCGACGGACAAAGTAAGTACATTGTCCTCCTTTTTACAGAGTTGTCTAAAGCTCCTAAGAAATCAGAATGCTTTAAGTGAGTTGGAGAAAGTTATTGCTTCCTGCGAACCTCAGCAAAGTTCTGGTCAGGCAAAAGCTGTTAATAGAGTTAGGAGAACTGGCAGGGAAATGAGATTGAATGCTCAGATAGGAGAGTATGATATGACTGATGTTATCTTGGACCTAGGATCAGAGGTAAATGTCTTAACTAAGAAAACCTAGGAACAAATGGGAAAACCTAGTCTGGAATGGTCCCCTATACAGTTGAGATTAGCCAATTAGAAAAATATTGTGCCCCTAGGAAGACTTCCTCGTGTATCAGTAGATATTGATGGAGTCAGTACCTTAGCAGACTTTGAGGTAATTGAAATAATTGATGACAGCAACCCCTATTCAGCACTACTAGGCATTGAATGGGCAATAGATAATGATGCAGTAATCAACCTGAAGAAGAGACAGATGACTTTCGAAGGGAAAGGAATGAGAGTCATAGTCCCATTGGATCCTTCTCAAGGAGAGAGATACACAGAGCCAGTAAGAGATGAAGACCAGGATGTTTTGGACCACATCTACAATATCACAGCGAAGGAAGAAGATTATGTTGATCCTACTGTCGAAGGTATAATGGATTGGCAGTGTGACAGCTCCTGCATGACGGATTCAGATGATGAGTTAGAAAACTGGCAGAATAGACTTTACGAGCTGCATGGACATAGATGTGCCAGAATTACCAAGTCTCTCAGATGGCTTGGCTCACAGACAAGAACCTTACCTGTTTTTGATGGTTCGACAGACCCAAAAGAGTTTATTGTGAAATTCTCAGAGCAGGTACTAGACTCACAGAAAATGGAGACTCTGGATTCAACATTTAGAGCCACAACAGCCAGATGGTGGAATGGTCACAAAAAGTACATTCATAGTTGGGAAGCGTGCCAGAAGTCCCTTTACCTAAGATTCAGGGACCAACCTTAGGAGGTGCGAAGCAGGTTTAATGGTAAGACTAGTCCTCAAGGACATTTGGTGCAATACTACGAGGCATGGAAGCATGTACCTCGTGAAGAATGGGTACATAGGTTTGTGCACACCTTGGAACCTAGCAAAGAACTGGTATGCGGAGGTCGAGCTTCGCCACGGTACTGTAAGTTGGGATTGTCTTATTGATAGTTTTGTGCTGACATTTTCTATTAATGAGGTTTCTCCTGCTTTGGAAGCGGCTGTTAGGTTGATCAACACTAAAGTATTTGATGATCAAGAAATAGTAGAATACCAACCTGATTGGGAGGCACATGAAGCCAATGCAGTAGAATGTTATAACCTCGCAATTGACGAGGATGACAATCCACGCAACATTAACATTCTTGAGTCAAAAGGACACTGCGAAGTACATGGACCTTCAGTTGAGGCACTTGAAGTGACTCAACCCCTGAAGACGCGGACCGTAAACATTGGGTCAGAAGAAAACCCTAAGTATGCTACCATTGGAGATTATTGGGATGACGAAATGGTAAGCAAGGTGACCCAAATTCTCCATGAATATCAGGATCTATTTCCAACGAAGTTCTCATAGATGAAAGGTATCCTTGGTGATATAGGAGTGATAAAGATCCCTTTGAAACTTGATGCGAAGCCTATGAAACAACGCCCTTATAGGCTGAACCCTAAGTATAAGGAAAAATCCGAATGGAGCTGGATAAGATGCTTGCTGTAGGAATCATTGAGCCTGTTGAAGAGTCCGAGTGGGTCAGTCCTATGGTGGTGCAAGAAAAGAAGACTAAGGGAGAAATCAGAATCTGTGTCGATCTAAGGAAGCTGAATGATGCCTGTTTGCATGATCCTTTCCCCACTCCCTTTACAGATGAAGTTTTAGACAATGTTGGAGGTCAAGAAGTGTACTCTTTTACGGATGGATTTTCAGGTTACCATCAGATTCGAATTGCTCCAGAAGATCGACATAAGACAACCTTCGCTACAGAAATGGGATCCTTCCAGTATACAGTTATTCCCTTTGGATTGAAGAATGCACCTGCCATGTTTTCTAGAGTAGCCATGTCTGCTTTTAAGGAATTCATACATAAATTCTTAGAAGTTTATTTTGATGATTGGACTATCTTCGGGTTATTAAAAGACCACATAGCTAGTTTAAAACTTATGTTGGACAAATGTAGACAGCATCAGATTTATTTGAACTTGAAAAAGTGTATCTTCTGTGCTCCTTTTGGAATTCTGCTAGGTCACATTGTATGTAAGCAAGGATTGATGGTGGATCCTGCGAAGATAGCCATTATTGTGAACCTGCCACCTTCGAAGTCTGTTAAACAACTGCGCACTACGCTTGGTCATACTGGTTATTACAGGAAATTCATTAAAGGATATGCTCAGATAACAGCCCCTATGGAAAAGCAGTTGAAGAAAGATATTAGGTTTGAATGGACACCTGAGTGTCAAGCAAGCTTGGATATTTTGAAGGAAAAGATGGTAACTGCCCCTATCTTAGTATTCCCTGATTGGAATAAGGAGTTTCATGTGCATGTCGATGCATCTTCCATTGCTCTGGGAATAGTATTGGCTCAGTCAGGTGAAGGTAATATCGATCACCCTATTTATTTTGCAAATAGAAAATTGTCCACAGCAGAAAAAAATTATACTACTACAGAACGAGAAGGTTTAGCTATGGTTTATGCATTACAGAAGTTTCGACATTATTTGTTAGGATCTCATTTTAAGATGTTCACTGATCACTCTGCTTTGAAGCATTTGGTTAACAAGCCTGTGCTAGGTGGAAGGATATGCAGATGGTTGATTCTGTTTAAGGAATATGACTTTGAGATCATAGTCAAACTTGGAAGACTGAACCTAGGTCCTAACCACTTGTTGAGGCTCGAGTTAGGAGAAGAGCCCATTAGTTTGGACGAAGGTCTTTCTGATGCTCAGTTGTTTTCCATCCATATGGTTGATTATTATTTCCAGGATATTGTTCAGTATTTGTCTACAGGTTTTGCACCCGTCGAAATGACAACGCAGCAGAAGAAACAGCTGGTGGTTAGAGTAGCCGACTTTACCTTAATAGAAGGACAGCTATATAAGATGGGACCAGATGAAATACTGCACAGATGCGTCCTGGAGCATGAAAAGCCATTAATTTTGGCTGAGGCACACTCTGGCGCAATAGGAGGTCATTACGCAGGAAAAGCTACAGCACAGAAGATTCTGACAGTCGGATTGTGGTGGCCCACAATTCATAAGGATGCAAGAGAATATTGCCACAACTACGACATTTGTTAGAGAACAGGAAAACCATCCAGGAGGGATGAGATGCCTCTAGTTCCGCAGGTAACTTTACAACCCTTTGATAAATGGGCTATTGATTTTGTTGGACCTATCAATCCCCCTGCAAAGAAATACGGAGCAAGATACATTATTACAGCAACTGACTACCTTACTCATTGGGCCGAAGCTCAACCAGTCAAGACCTGTAGTGCTGCTACAGCCGCGAAGTTTATCTTCGATAACATCTTGTCAAGATTTGGGTGTCCTAGAATTCTTATGAGCAATCAAGGATCACATTTCTTAAATAAGACTAACTGAAGAATTTAAAGTATATCATCAGAAGAGTACTGCCTATCATCCTCAAGCAAATGGAACTATCGAAGCCTTTAACAAGATCCTTGAACACGCTCTGATGAAGGTTTGCAATGCTAACAGAAATGATTGGGACCTTAGAGTTCTAGTAGTACTATGGGCTTATAGAACCACCTGCAAGAAGTTGATAGGCCATACACCTTTTAGGTTGGTTTATGGACAAGAAGCAGTCATGCCCATGGAGTACATTGTCCCTAGCCTCAGAATATCTGCTTTTACAGAGATGGATGACCCAGATATGATGAAAGAAAGGCTAGCAAAGATACTAGAACTTGAAGAGGACAGATTCATTGCAGGATTCCAGCAGCAAGTACAGAAAGCTAGAGAAAAAGCATGGCATGATAGACACATTAAGAAGAAGCAGTTCCAGAATGGTGATCTTGTGCCTTTATATGACAGTAAATTCATGAAATTCCTGGGGAAGTTCAAGACACATTGGAAAGGACCATACATAGTACAGAGAGTTACTGAGGGTGGTGTAGTCCAGTTAGCTAAATTGAATGGAGAAATTTTACCTTCCATGGTGAATTGAAGTAGGTTAAAGAAGTACAGGGACAAACCAGGACCCCTTGATCGGGAGTAACAACATGAAGGACAGTCTAAGTACCAAGAACAGTTGGAATTGGGTACTAGACTATAATGAAGCTATTCTCAAATCTACAAACTGTTGAAGACTGTCAAAGTCTGAAGGTTGAAGTTTGGTTGCCCTATAGGTCAGGATGGGTCGAAGGTGAATATTGTGTCGAAAGTACTTATCAAGGTGAAGCTGAAGTTAGTGGTTATGTCGAATATCAAAGGTGTGTCACAGCCTAAAATGTGATGGATGGGACAAACTAGACTTGGCGGCGTCGGCATGAGAACTGACCTAACTGCCTGCAATGATGAGATTTCGGGAAAATATGGCGCCGTGTGGACAGGATTTCTGCCACTCCATCAGATTCAGCATCATTAATGCACCATGATGACAGATTCTATTGCGGGATTCTATAAGAAGCTACACCGGCCTGCAACTCCTGCATTGTATATTTCTTTGAGTTTCTTTAGTTAGAACTATGTCGAATGATCGTGAAGTCCAGAAGTTATTACGAGTGGTCAGGGAGAGAGGTCTGCTGAACCTTTTGAGCAATCCACCCGTGCAACCATGTTCGACCAAGGCACAAAGAAAGGCAGAAGTTCGCTCTAAGAGGAAGGAAGAAAGGTAGAAGTGCACTCTAAGCCGCACGAAGAAAAGCACCGGTCTTCACAGGAAAACTCTGAAACATCCCAAGATGTATCCTCCTGGTTTGGCAGAAATGCGGCGGCTGTTTGTCTCATGCACCTTGACACACAATTCTGGGGACCCTAAGTTGTGGATGGTCAAATGTTCGACAAGCAGATCGAAGGATGGGGTCGCTGATAGATCCAAAAGGCCTTAACCAACATAAATATTACGAAGGAAAGGAACAAGCAGCTGACAACTGCATGTATGGCTTCAGCAAGCAATGCACTATGTTTCGCCAACAAGATTCTACCACTAGAAAAGCAGACGAGTGTCCCGCGACGGGCCATTGGTGAGTCTTAGGGGCCTGTTGGGGCGCGCACCTTAACGGTCCCTAATTTTAGTAACTCCACGGTTTTTGTGGAATTTGTAAGCGGAGTTACGACTCAAAACAGTCTTAGGGGTGTCGGGGTTGAGTAAAAACCTTCTTTTTGTAATAAACCCATGGTTTAAGTCCAGGGTTTAGGGTTCGGGGTGTCCATGGTTTAAGCCCATGGTTTTGTAATAAGTGCACTATAAATAAGCACTCTTGTAAAGAAGTCAGTTTAGGCTTTTGATGTAAGATGAATTGATGCGAAGCTAAGGCTTGTTTGTAAGAAGGTTAAGTCCCAGCTGTGTGCGTGGATGACCTCTGCAGCTGTGTGCGCAGAGGGTTTTGGGTGACTAAGGAAATATGCAGCTGTGTGCGTAGAGGCCTGCAGCTGTGTGTGCGGCTTGAGGACTTGAAGGGATCTGCAGCTGAGTGTGCAGATCAGAACTGTGGTTTTTGTAAAGAGTTGAATAAAACATAGTTCTATGGACGTAACCCCTAAACTGGGGGTGAACCATGTTATATCGTGTGTTATGGTTTTTTTTGTGTTGTTGTTATGTTCTTTTATGCATTGATAAAGATATAACTGATAAGTAAGATCACTGCTAAATACTAACTTCGCTGGAATTCCCAGTAAAGGGTTAAGAAAGGCATTGTTTGTTTATCTAACCGTGAAGCTAAATAAGTAACTATTAAAGCTCTGCATTTTATGATTATAATTGTTAGAAGCTAAAGGTACAGTAATATCCCTCTTCTGCTTGCAGAAACCTAATTCTGCGGCACCCCATAACTGTTTCAGGTGAGACTGCAACCTGTCCGCAGGTTGTTTCCGAAAGGGCCAACACTGTGGGTCTTTTGTTGGTGCGAAGTTAATGGTATAAAGCCCGGGTCTGCCCTATAGCCCAACAATAATAAAATTAGGGAAACTAAATAAAAAATAAAAGAGAGAAAAACAATATTATGGAAAATGAGTAAATTATAAAAGGGATTGGGAGGAAACATAAAATAAATGAAAATAGGGCATTTTTCAAAAGAAAACTCAAATAGGTATGCTAGGGTTTCATAGTAATGCTTGCTTATGGAGTTCCAGAATGGAGTCGTGTTATGGAATCATATGTACAACAACGGTATAGGCACTATATATTAAGGTATGTAAAGTTACTTTTTTTCATTATTTTATTTGGCCATTATAAATTTGATTTGTTTGGATCAAGCCTGATAACCATTCAGTTTTAAATTCATTTCTAGGGTTTGAAAAAAGATTGGCACACAAACCTCAAATTAACCCTAGATTATCAGTACCTGGAACTCCATTCAATGATTTCATATCTGCTTTCTATAGCCTGTTGTTGGAATCTGTTGGAAATTTGGAGGATTCAAGCAATGGAGGGAGATTGATTAAGTGGGATTTCAAGTGAGAAATTTGTTCGTTGAGGTCCACCATCTTATTATTTTTGCCAACAACCTCAATGTAATCTCATTGCATTGGAGATATACCATATAATAGACAACTAGCGCTGTTTAATTTTCAATTTCGCTAAGCTATTGTGAAAATCCCGAACATATATCTATAAGGACTTGCAATTTGATGAAAAGATTCATTGTTTAAGCATCTGTTTCCCTAAGATACTACGAATCTCGTTGCGGGATATCGATACAGACTTGCAATTATATAAGATCCCCTTGTATGAATTTTCAAATAAACTCATGATGCCAATATGGCAGGTAATGGAGATTTGATAGATTTAGAAATTGACCCTCAACAGATGCAGATAATTATTTTTGTCGGTTTCTTAGTGTAGTGGGGTTTTATCCCTTACTACGTCCAAAAGANATATGGCAGGGAATGGAGATTTGATAGATTTAGAAATTGACCCTCAACAGATGCAGATAATTATTTTTGTCGGTTTCTTAGTGTAGTGGGGTTTTATCCCTTACTACGTCCAAAAGAACCTACCTTAAATCAACCAGATCTAAGGGTAGAGTTCATAGTGCAAGGGATATCTCGACCTTGACTTACAACTATCAATAACAAAATATTTTTACGATTTATATTTTTTCTCTAACTAATAAAACAAAAGAACAAGAACACCTTTGAATTGGGCCACTGCATCCATTTGAGGAAATGGTCCACCGACTCTCACGGTCCGGTTCTCTGATCCTCTTCACCAATGGTTTTCAAAGGGAAATGGATCAAGGAGGGTATGGAGCAAGCTCAACATACATTGTGGAATGATATGGAAAAAGTATGGGAATGATTGAGGAATCAAAAGTTTCTGGAAAATAATGATTGACAAAAAGTGTTTGGAATTAAGGAATGTTTGTGGGGAGACCTTCACAATGTATTTATAGGACGATCCAATATTTTCTTACCCATGGTATTGACCAGTGGTTTTTCATAGTGTATGGTATTTATCCATGGTTTTTGACCCATTCTAATTTTAAGGATTTTTTTTCCTTTTTGGGAGAATTGGGGTTATGTTGCAATAAATTCCCAACTTCCTTGTATTTATGGGGGAAGGAATAATGATGTTTTGGACCAATTTTGGTGGAATTTAATTGTGAAGGTCAAAATGGACGGAATAATGGTGGGACTATGATGTATAATTATAGTTTGGACCATAGATACCTATGTGGACAATTTTTGGTGTTAACACATTTCCCCCTTGATGTGTGAGGGTAGGAGCTCATCGTATGGCCTACATACATCATAGGATCAAGGGAGAAATGGTGACAACGATGGATAAATCGGAGAGGACCACAGAGGAGTGGATTTTCCTCATTCAAGTTGTAGTGGCTTTTAATTTGTTTTACTTATAAAAAATGGATGAGGTACATATAATATCAGATAGATATATGGATGAGGAGAGCATACCCATGCTCGTATCAACGTCTCAATATACAAATGGAGATCAAGGCTCAAACAATATACTTATATGAAGAACCCGTATACATAAACAATGGCATTCTATTGGAATGCAATATCAAAACAACAGATGCTCTGTTGAATATGAAGGTGTACACAACTGTATGGACTCAATGATTGAGAGTTAGAATCTCTAAGGTACAACAAACAACATATGATATCAGATATATACAAAAGAATGATACTGAGGAGATTCTGAACACTATCGCCAACACAACCCGAAGATCACAAGGGACATGAAAATGTATGGGTCCTGTTAGCACCCTATAATTTTCTAGTGGCTACTGCAAGAAGTCACAGGGGTAACCATTTCAACCAGATTTAGACCATATTCTAGCCAATACGGTCAGAGAGGGCTCTCTCTTGTCACAGAGGAAAGAAACACATATGCATAAAGATTTGGACAGCTCGCAGAAGGATATATTTCTGTAGGTAACAAGGTGTTGATAGATTTAAAAAATGGGAGAACATACATACAGGTAAATCATTGGGCAATGGAGTGAAATCCCAAATCAATCAAGGGTACTATAGAAAAAATGAGAAAGGGAATTTCCTTTATATTCTGAGGAAAAGTAAGCAGCACAGATAGTCAAATATCTTGAAAGGGTGGTGAAGGGAGAAGGAGATAAAAATCCTAGAGAGACAAGAGGCACATATCTGTGGATGAATCTCTTGCACTACCTTTAGTAGAATGAACATCAAAGGCTGGTATCTGTAGTGGAACATAGGAGATGAATTCCAAAGCATTTACCAGAACACAATAACAAATGCAGCGTCTGATACGAGGAGTGCTTAACTGAGAGCTAATTCCTTGTATACTAATCTAGAGTGAATTAGTAGAAATACACTAAAATTTAAAGTGATGAACATGAAACACAGACTGAATGCAAACACCATGATGAATCTCAGAAACGTAGGATCATATTTCTCATTAATACTTCCAAGATAGTTACAAAGACAAAACGAGAGCATAATGATTTTTGAATGAAAATTCCAAACATTTCCTCATCAATTGAGGTCTTATTTATAATGCCGTGGCTCCCAGGACCAACCCCAAAACAAAGCCCAATTCTGTTACAAAAACTAGGAATCAAATCTCGGATCATCATTTCAAATCCCAACAATTTCTTGAGGTGGCATGATTGCCATGATTCTTTTGCTGAAATTGGCCTTACAGTGCTGCAGCCATGCCGACCCTAAAATGACAATGCAGAAGGAGAGGTGCACGCTTGCTTTCTCTGATGGTGATGCCTAGATATTTCTAATGGTTTTAGTTTCTTTTTAAGCATGACCCACTTCACTGAATCTTTCCCATAACCCAACTGAGCATCACATTCATATAGATCCCTTTCCTTTGAGCACCTTGCGATGCATGACATTATTTCTGACCGTAGAATTCATCTACGCAGAGATCCACCATTTCTTACTGTGTCTCTTTACGCAATTTTGTGCTTGTCACCTGACTTAACCTCCCTGCACCTTTCTTCGATGAAACTTCCCTACGCCATTGATCTGGACCGTATAAGATCTAGACCGTTGAGAGATGCGAGACCCTGAAACATGTCGCATCGGCCTCCTTTGTTAATCACCGTGCACTTTCTCCAAGTGAAAATTTTTGGCATTATGGATTAAGTGCACCATAAGATATCAGTTGTCCATATGAGTGGGCCCTACTACCCCTTCACAACACTCCATCTAGTTAACCACTGCACATGTTTTTGCTGCGAATCATTTTCCCATTGTAGATCGCGAGCGTTGGAGGATCGTGGTCGTCGGATTTTGAAGGAGGGCACGAATTTTGCAATCGTTCACAGTTAAATGGGCAACGCACCTTCCCTTTTGGAAAAAATTTCCTCACCATCGACCTATCTTATATGCGCACTTACATCATTGATTTTCAGTATCTATGGGGTCTAGTCACATTTTTTCAGGCTTTGTTCTCTGATACTTCCTGTCCACTGGTTTTCCTTCTAGCTCAGGATGAGGCCTATCCCATATGCTGATTCCCTTTCAATTATTAGCACTGGTGTGAGCCATGTGCTAACAACGGCTCCAACTTGGTGATGCTATCCTCCTTGTGAGGTAGCAATGAACCACGTAGGCCATGTGTCTTATCCATTGGGACACCCCACCCCACCTGTAGCTCCCTGTAATTTACCTGGAAAACAAACTTAAATGACGGCGTCTCTTGACGATTTTACTGCCTTCACCTCAGGCTTTAAATATTGTCAGAGAGCCATCCACACATGAAATATATTCTTAAAACAAAAGGAAATGGTATATACAATGACAATGGGACTGATTTCCTCTACAAAAAGTAATGTTTGAGGATCCTTCTATTAACCGGAGCTCCATATACCAATTTAATTTCCATTTCCTCCAACACATAGGTATTCTTTCCCTTGAAAGCGGAGATCTTGTACGGTCCTTTCCATAGGTGATCAAATTTTCCATGTTTTCCTTTCTCCTCTCGGGGTGCATCCCACTGCACACCACACCACCTATCTGGAAATCATCAGGCTTGGTTCTTCTGTTAAAAATTTCTTTCATCTTGTCCTAGAAAAGCCGTGTCCTATTGAATATCTGATCCCTTTGTTGCTTTAGCTCAACTAATTGATACATCCTCCTCTGGGTGGGATGAGTTTCAACATCCTCTTCTTGCAACAATATCATCACTGGTAAGCTCAGGGAGTTTGGAAGAATTACTTCTGAGCCATAAACTAGCTGGAATGGTGAGGTGCCTATAGATTTATTTATGCTAATTCTGTCAGCCCACAAGGCATGGATCAATTTAGTGTGCCAAGCCTTATTATTTTCCTGCAACAACTTCTTTATGATCCTCATGTGGTTGTTGTTTGATTATTTCTCCAATACATTCCCTTGGGGGTAGTAGGATGTGGAATACCCCAACTGTATTTGGTATTTGAAATAGAAGGTGATCATTTTCTTTGAATTAAAGGCTGGAGCATTATCAGTAATTATTTTCCTGGGAACACCAAACCTCAATAGGATATGCTCCTCCAAAAATTGCATGTTACTGTTTCGGTGGCTTGCCTTGTGGGGATGGCATCGATCCATTTTGTCAAGTAATCAGTGGCCATTAGGATCCATCTGTGCTTCCCTGAAGAATGAGGATTGATATCTATGATAAAATATAGTCCCCATAGTTGGAAAGGTGCTTCAACTTGGATGGGATTTAAAGGCAATGGCACCAACTTTCTCTTGCCTTAAAAAATCTGACATTTATGGCAGGCCTCTACTTTCTTATGGGTGTTAGAGAATATTGTGGGCTAGTAGAATCCTGCCCTCATAATTTTGTTTACCATGGTCTTCCAGTAGTGATTCCCTCTGCATTCCCTTGTTTGGAACTCCTCAATGATTTTCTTATCCCCATGCTCATCCACGCAATTCAGCAAAAATCCCCTAGGCTCTTTCCAATACAACTTCTTGTTTAGGATGTAGAACCTTGTCGCTTTCTATTTGAGGAATATGGATCTAGTTTTATCCATGCCCTCAGTGTACTATGGTGATGATTGAAAGTACTCAACTATTTGGGGGCCTGACTGTCTCTAAGGATCCTGTTCTTCAGTTGACAACTCATCAATCATATGCAGGTTGATGGCATCACAGTTGGACTGTGCCATAAGTTTAGCTAACCCCTGGCCTTTTACCAACTTTGTGGGTTTTATTTCCAAATTGTACTCAAGCAAAATTGAAATCCATTTTCCCCTCCATCCCTCTGGATCTGGTTGAGTCAGGATGTCTTTCACAGTGCTGGTGGGAATGTGGGATATAATATTCGAATTTAGGATGTACACTCTAAAATCCTTTAGAGCTTGCACCCGAGCATATTCTTGCTTGTATAGGATGCTATAATTTAAGGGGGAATCCCTCAAAATGTTTCTGTAGAAGGCGATGGGATGCTAATATTCCTCGTGGTTCTTTTGCAGCAGCACTCCTGCCACTATGTGCTCAGAGGCAAGCAAGAAGATGAGGAAATATTTGGAGAAATATGGGCTTGTGAGAACAGGTTCCTCAGATATATACGTCTTTATTATCTCGAATGATTATTTGGATTTGGGCATCCACTTGATCTCTTGGTATTTTCCTAGCATGTTAGTTATATATTTGACTATTTCAACAAATGCAACAATAAATCTTCTGCAGAAATTTACCTTTCCTAGGAATGATTGAACCTATGCCTTGTTCCAAGGGAGCTCAATTTTTCTAATAGCCTCAAACCTCTTAGGATATATCCTAATGCCTTCTTGAGAGATAATATTCCCAAGCATATTTCCTTCCTTCATAGAAAATAACAAGTTTTTAGGATTTAGGGAGATGCCAAATTTTCTGCACTTTTTGAATGTTTTCAACAGGTGGGCGACATGTTCTTCATTAGACTTGGAGAAAAAAATGATGTCGTCTAGGTAGATAACCAGGATTTTATTATTTTCATCAACAAATGCTTTGTCCATGGCCCGCTGGAATGTTGCGCCCGCGTTCATCATCCCAAGCGACATTTTAGCATACATGAAGGTGCCCCAAGGAGTGGTGAAAGCCATCTTCTCTTGGTCATCTGGATGAACCACAATCTGGTTATATCCTGAGAAAATATCCAACATGGAGATCCTATGAAAACCCACTACTCTTTGCAAGATATGGTCCATTTTGGGAAGGGGGTAATGATCCTTCAAGGAAACTCTATTCAAGTTTCTAAATTCAATACAAATTCTTATTTCCCTGTTCTTTTTTCTAACAAGAACCAGATTCGCCACCCAACATGAGAATCAGAGGGATACAATGATTTTGGATTCGAACAACTTCTTAATCTCCTTTTCCACTAGGGGAAACAACTTGGGATTCATCCTTCTAAGCTTCTCTTTGAATGAAATCTCATCCTTCTTGATTGGTATGGTATGTGTAGAAGGAGCAAGTCGACATAAGTCGACTTGAACGAAGACCGACTTAGTCGATCAGCCGACTAAGTCGAGAGGCCGACTACATCGGTCGGCTGAGTAAACACAGTGGTTAGTCTGTTAACTAATAGTCGTGTCGGTTCGGTGAACTGACAGGTAGTTATGATTGTAACTGTTTGTAACATGTATATTAGGCTGTTGAGCCACACAAGAACGCAGTTCAGTTCTTGGCTTTTGTATGATCTATTGAGAATAATATAATCTGTTCATCATATCAGTTCTTGTCTCTTGCATCTGTGTATATTTTTGTATGTATTATTGGTAACCTTATGTGATCTGTGAGATTACAACATTGGTTCCATTGCCGGTAGTACATAACTGGAATATATGCTCACATATGATACCAGAGCAGGAGATCAAGGACTGGTGGGAGCGAAAAATTGCTAACTATCTACAAAATTACGCAAGAAGGAACAGATTGACAGTCGCAGAAGCAAAAGCCAGATTTTTCACTGAAACTCACGAAAAATTTGTCGAATCCGTGCCCCACCTACTAAAGCAGCTTTTGGATGAGAAAGCTGGACAAGACTAAAGAAGCACAGTTACTCCAGAAACTGATCCGAGGAGGACGTACGAATCTCTCGGAGTGGTTCGAAAAGATAGCCGACGACTTCTGTGAGGAACAAGCAGTCGAAGACAGGACCTCTGTGGAAACCGTCCGACAGAAATTTTTCACAGAACTTACTGATAAATTCTTGTGTTCCTTACCGGCTTTACTGTTCAAGTTTCTAATAGAGAAAGGAGCAGGGCACATTGTTGAACCTCGACCTCTATTACGTGAACCACCCTCAAACACTAACTGGGCGGAGAGGCAGAAGAAGTGGGAAAAATTCATTGCTGAAAGGGAGTGGGAATACTTCCTGAATAAGTAGACACTATCCGAGCTTTTTAAACAGCGTCGGGTAGGCCATGGGGGGGTAGCTGGTCGTGTGTTGGACATCGAGCATAGTGGATCCTAGTCGACCAGAGTCATAGTCACCAGTAATGCAGAATCGACCGAAGAGGAACTGAAGGCATAGTATTGTACTACAGTATGTCGAACATTAAGAGAATCAAAAGGGATGAAAGACAGAAGAAGAGGGAAGCTAGACGAGAACGGGCCGCAGAGCTGCAGCAAAACCCTAGGGAGCCCGACCTTGATGAAGTACCACCAGAGTCGGGTCATGACCGACGCAGAGAAGGCGAAGAAGAAGAGGCGGCCCCTGAAGATGATGAAA
>LPNX010664807.1:22708-69302 GCA_001517045.1 Pseudotsuga menziesii
AGAAACTAAATAAGGCTGAAAGGAACTATTCAACCACCGAACGGGAAGCCTTAGGAATGGTCTTTGCACTTCAGAAATATCGACACTACCTATTAGCTAACCCCTTCATATTTTACACCGACCATCAAGCTTTGAAATACCTCGTAAACAAACCACTTCACCATGGTAGAATCTGTCGATGGCTCTTACTGTTCCAAGAATTTGAATTCGAAGTAGTTGTCCGACCAGGGAAGTTAAATGTCGGACCCGACCACCTATCCCGAATCGACACAGGAGAGGAACCGACCGGAATCGATGACGACCTACCAGATGCACATCTATTTCGTATAGAAGCAGTACCTGAAGAACTGGAGGAAGTTGCTCAGTTCCTAGAAACAGGTCAGGCCCCAGAAGGTCTGAACACTAAAAAGAAGCAAATCCTAGCTATGAAGGCTGCCCCCTACAGCCTTATCAATGGATTTCTATACAAAATAGGGTTAGACGATGTTCTTCGAAGATGTGTACTTGCCCATGAACGAGAGCAAATCATGCACGAAGCACACTACGGACCAGCAGGAGGACACTTTCAGGCCGACACAACTGCAAAGAAAATACATCAGTCTGGATTATGGTGGCCGACGCTTCATAAGGATTGTAAAACCTTTGTTAGTCGATGTGACAGATGGCAACGACTTGGTCGACCACTCCTGAGTACAGAAATGCCCCTGATCTCTGTAAACCCTAGTCTTACATTTGAAATTTGGGCTATCGACTTCATAGGACCATTCCCTGTCCCAGCCCGACGATCAGGTGCAAGGTATATTATCACTGCAGTCGAATATGTTACTAAATGGGCAGAAGCAGAACCTGTCGAGACCTGTTCAAGTGAAGTAGCTGCTAAGTTCATTTATGAAAATATTATTACTCGATTTGGATGTCCACTCACTCTGATCAGCGACCAAGGATCACACTTTGTTAACAAAACTATCAAACATCTAACCGACAAGTTTCACATCGACCACCGACGGAGTACAGCCTACCACCCTCAGTAGAATGGTGCAATTGAAGATTTCAATAAAACCCTGACAAAAGGACTGACTAGGACTTTCAACACCAGCTTTCCATCACAGCACCAGCAATAGTCGAAGTCTGTGTGCAGAAGAGACCAACTATTCGCCTGCACAGCCCACCTCAGTAGCAGTCTCCTTTTTGCAAACCTACTTCTTGTAAGTCTAGTCTATTTTGTTTTTACCTCCCTCTTTCTTCGGGACGAAGAAATGTTTTGTTTGTGGGGGAGGTGTAGAAGGAGCAAGTCAACATAAGTCGACTTGAACGAAGACCGACTTAGTCGATCAGCCGACTAAGTCGAGAGGCCGACTACATCGGTTGGCTGAGTAAACACAGTGGTTAGTCTGTTAACTAATAGTCGTGTCGGTTCGGTGAACCGACAGGTAGTTATGATTGTAACTGTTTGTAACCTGTATATTAGGCTGTTGAGCCACACAAGAACGCAATTCAGTTCTTGGCTTTGTATGATCTATTGAGAATAATATAATCTGTTCATCATATCAGTTCTTGTCTCTTGCATCTATGTATATTTTTGTATGTATTATTGGTAACCTTATGTGATCTGTGAGATTACAACAGTATGCTCGATGATGCTTGTGTCGTAAGCCTTGAGCTCCTTGTAACTCCAAGAAGACACATCCAAATATTATTTCTTCAATGAGACATACCCCTGTTTGGATTCAGGAGAGAGGGTACTTTCTATTTTGATGATCTTAGGCTGCTCTTCTGTCCCAATATTCACCTCCTCCACATATTCACAGTTTCGTACCAATTGAGGTTCTCTCACTACATCATCCCGATCGAAGACTTTATCTAGAGGGACCAAACCTATGGGTGTTGGGCTATAGGGTAGACCTGGGATTTATACCATTAACTTCGTACCAACAAAAGACCCACAGTGTTGGCCCTTTCGGCAACAATCTGCAAACAGATTGCAGTCTCACCCGAAACAGCTATGGGATGCCGTAGAATCAGGTTTCTGCAAGCAGAAGAGGGATATTACTGTAACTTAGCCTTTCTGCACTATATATGGTCGTTTTCAATGTGTCTTGAACTTACCCAAGAATTTCATGAATTTTTTGTCATATAGGAGCACAAGATCACCTTGTTGGAACTGCTTCTTCTTGATGTGTCTATCATGCCATGCTTTTTCTCTAGCTTTCTGAACTTGCTGCTGGAAGCCTGTAATGAATCTTTCCTCTTCAAGTTCTAGTATCTTTGTCAGCCTTTCTTTTAGCATATATAGGTCATCCATCTCTGTAAAAGCAGATATTCTGAGGCTAGGTACAATGTACTCCATGGGCATGACTGCTTCTTGTCCATAAACTAGCCTAAAAGGTGTATGTCCTGTCAACTTCTTGTAGGTGGTTCTATAATCCCATAGTACTTCTGGAATTCTAAGGTCCCAATCATTTCTGTTGGCATTGCAAACCTTCGTCAGATCGTGTTCAAGGATCTTGTTAAAGGCTTCAACAGTTCCATTTGCTTGAGGATGATAGGCAGTACTCTTCTGATGATATACTTGAAATTCTTCAGTCAATAATTCAATAGTCTTATTTAAGAAATGTGATCCTTGATCGCTCATAAGTATTCTAGGACACCCAAATCTTGTCAAGATGTTATCGAAAATAAACTTCGCAGCTGTAGCAGCACTACAGGTCTTGACTGGTTGAGCTTCGGCCCAACGAGTAAGATAGTCAGTTACTGTAATAATGTATCTTGCTCCATATTTCTTTGCAGGGGGACTGATAGGTCCATGTAAAAATCAATAGTCCATTTATCAAAGGGTTGTAAAGTTACCTGCGGAACTAGAGGCATCTCATCCCTCCTGGATGGTTTGCCTGTCCTCTGACAAATGTTGCAGCTGTGGCAATATTCTCTTGCATCTTTATGAATTGTAGGCCACCACAATCCGGCTGTCAGAATATTTTGTGCTGTAGCTTTTCCTGCGTAATGACCTCCTGCTGCCCCAGAATGTGCCTCAGCCAAAATTAACGGCTTTTCATGCTCTAGGACACATCTGCACAGTATTTCATCTGGTCCCATCTTATATAGTTGTCCTGCTATTAAGGTAAAGTCAGCTGCTCGAACCACCAATTGCTTCTTCTGCTGTGTTGTCATCTCGGCGGGTGGAAAACCTGTAGACAAATACTGAACAATATCCTGAAAGTATTCATCAACCATCTGGATCGCAAACAATTGGGCATCAGGAAGACCATGGTCCAAGCTGATAGGTTCTTCTCCCGACTTGAGCCTCGACAAGTGTTCAGGACCTAGATTTAGTCTTCCTGGTTTGACTATGATCTCAAAGTCATATTCCTGAAACAGAATCAACCATCTGCATATCCTTCCACCTAGCACAGGCTTGTTAACCAAATACTTCAAAGCAGAATGGTCAGTAAACATCTTAAAATGAGATCCTAACAGATAATGTCGAAACTTCTGCAATGCATACACCATAGCTAGACCTTCTCGTTCTGTCGTAGTATAATTTTTCTCTGCTGTGGATAGTTTCCTACTTGTAAAAGAGATGGGGTGATCAATATTACCTTCGCTCGACTGGGTCAATATTATACCCAGAGAAATGGAGGATGCATCGACATGCACATGAAATTCCTTATTCCAATCAGGGAATACTAAGATAGGAGCAGTTACCATCTTTTCCTTCAAAATATCCAAGCTTGCTTGACACTCAGGTGTCCACTCGAACTTAATATCTTTCTTCAACTGCTTTTCGATAGGGGCAGTTATATGAGCATATCCTTTAATAAATTTCCTGTAATAGCCAGTATGACCAAGTGTAGTGCGTAGTTGTTTGATAGACTTCGGAGGGGGCAGGTTCACGATAATGGCTATCTTCGCAGGATCCATCATCAGTCCTTTCTTACAGACAATGTGAAAGAGCAAAATTCCAAAAGGGGCACAGAAGATACACTTTTTCAAGTTCAAGGAAATCTGATGCTGTCTACATTTATCCAGCATAAGTCTTAGACTAGATATGTGGTCTTTTACTAACCCGAAGATAGTCCAATCATCAAAATAAACTTCTAAGAATTTATGTATGAATTCCTTAAAAGCAGAGATGACTACTCTAGAAAACATAGCAGGTGCATTCTTCAATCCAAAGGGCATAACTGTATACTGGAAGGATCCCATTTCCGTAGCGAAGGTTGTCTTATGTCGATCTTCTGGAGCAATTCGAATCTAATGGTAACCTAAAAACCCATCAGTAAAAGAGTATACTTCTTGACCTCCCACATT
Source organism: Pseudotsuga menziesii (assembly GCA_001517045.1). Lineage (NCBI taxonomy): Eukaryota > Viridiplantae > Streptophyta > Pinopsida > Pinales > Pinaceae > Pseudotsuga > Pseudotsuga menziesii. The sequence continues at coordinate 27,017 of LPNX010664807.1, forward strand.
GTCTAAAACTTCATCTGTAAAGGGAGTGGGGAAAGGATCATGCAAATAGGCATCATTCAGCTTCCTCAGGTCAACACAGATTCTGATCTCGCCCTTAGTCTTCTTTTCTTGCACCACCATAGGACTGACCCACTCAGATTCTTCAACAGGCTCAATGATTCCTGCAGCAAGCATCTTATCTAGCTCCATTCGGACTTTTTCCTTATACTTAGGGTTCATCCTATAAGGGCGCTATTTCATAGGCTTCGCATCAGGTTTCAACGGGATATTTATCACTCCTATATCCCCAAGGATACCTTTCATCTCTGAGAACTTCGTTGGAAAGAGATCCTGATATTCATGGAGAAGTTGGGTCACCTTGCTTACCATTTCGTCATCCCAATAATATCCAATGGTAGCATACTTAGGGTTTTCTTCTGACCCAATGTTGATGGTCCGCGTCTTCAGGGGTTGAGTCACTTCAAGTGCCTCTACTGCTGGTCCATGCACTTCGCAGTGTCCTTCTGATTCAGGAATATTAATGTTGCGCGGATCGTCATCCTCGTCAATTGCGAGGTTATAACATTCTACTGCATTGGCTTCCTATACCTTCCAATCAGGTTGATATTCTGCGATTTCTTGATCATCAAATACTTTAGTATGAATCAATCTAACAGTTGTGTCCAAAGCAGGAGAAACCTCATTAATAGAGAATGTCAGCATAAAACTATCCACAAGACAATCCCAACTTACAGTACCGTGGCGAAGCTCGACCTCCAGATACCAATTCTTTGTTATGGGTTCCAGGGTATGCACAAACCTATGTACCCATTCTTCACGAGGTACATGCTTCCATGCCTCATAGCATTGCTCCAAATGTCCTTGAGGACTAGTCTTACCATTAAACCTGCTTTGGACCACCTGAGGTTGGTCCCTAAATCTTAGGTAAAGGGAATTCTGGCATGCTTCCCAACTATGAATGTACTTCTTGTGACCATTCCACCATCTAGCTGCTGTGGCTCTAAATGCTGAATCCAGAGTCTCCATTTTCTGTGAATCTGGTACCTATTCTAAGAACTGCACAATAAACTGTTCTGGGTTTGTCGAACCATCAAAAACAGGTAAGGGTCGTGTCCGTGCACCAAGCCATCTGAGAGACTTGGTAATTCTGGCACATCTATGTCCATGCAGCTCATAAAGTCTGTTCTGCCAGTTTTCTAACCCATCATCTAAATCCATCATATAGGGGCTGTCGCACTGCCAATGCATGATACCTTCAGCAGTAGGATCAATATAATATTCCTCCTTAGCTGTGATATTGTAGATGTGATCCAAAACATCTGGGTCTTCATCTTTTACTGTCTCTGTGTATCTCTCTCCTTGTGAGGGGTCCAGTGGGACTATGACTCACAAATCTTTCCCTTCGAAAGTCATCTGTCTCTTCTTAAGGTTAATGACTGCCGCATTTTCCATTTCCCATTCAATTCCTAGCAAGGCTAGATAAGGGTTGATGTCATCAATGATCTCAATAAATTCAAAGTCTGCTATAGTACAGACGCCATCAATATCTACTGCGAAATTAGGGAACTGTCCTAGGGGCACAATCTTCTGCTGATTGGCTAATCTCAAATGTATTGGTGACCAATCAAGGGTAGGTTTTCCCATTTGTTCCCAAGTTTTCTTAGTTAATACATTTACCTCTGATCCTAGGTCCAAGATAATATCAGCCATATCATACTCTCCTATCTGAGCATTTAATCTCATTTCCCTGCCAGTTCTTCTGACTCTATTAACAGCTTTTACCTGACTAGAACTATGCTGAGTTTTGCAGGAAGCAATAACTTTATGCAACTCGCTTAAAGCATTCTGATTTAGGAGGAGCTTCAGACAACTCTGTAAAAAGGAGGACAGTGTACTGAATTTTTCTGACGAAGCTTCTTGTGTCGGCGGTCGCTGCTGATGTTGTTGCGCAAGTGCTACTGATGTGCTAGGATCAGCAAAATATTTCTTGGCTTCCATGAATGTCTCTCTTTCTCTTTCGATATCAAATGCCGGGACTTTCACTAGGGCCTTACGAACCCAAGCCTCATCAGGCTGTTGCTCCTTAGTCTGTACTTCTGTTGTAGCTCCACTATGGGTAACAACATTAATGGATGGGGCAGGTCTCTGCTCGACGAAAATCATCTGAAGATTCTAAGTAGGGGCATTGGTTCTTTCCTGAATCTTAGCTACCAACTACGGGCACCGCTCGATCACATGATCTACGGCTCGGCAATACCGACATGTCGTGGTGTGGTTTCGATAGTCTCTCGCTAGATGCCCGGCCTGGTTACAGTTGTAACACACAACTTGGCCTCTTCCTCTTCCGACCATACCACCTCGACCGCGACCTCCGAAAGCACCTCTACCTGATGCACCACCGTGGTAACCATAACCATCATTGCTCTGTCCCTCGTTTTGTACTCGATAAGCATCGTAAGTCCGTTCTCTCATGAGGTCAAAGCTGCAACACTCATCTTCATTGTGTCCCACCGATTTACAGAACTTGTAGTAAGGGTTCTTAGGGACTTGCACATACCTCTGCAGAAGATAGCAGTCCTCAGGTCGATGTTGGCTATTTTTCTGACAGATCTCGCAATATAGAACAGTAGGGTTGAATGGGTTTGGTGCACCAGTATTTAGGTAGTTTCTTACCACAGGACACTGTTCCTTGTCGTGACCTTCTGTCCGACATTGTGTACACCAAACCTCTTCGCGACCATTTTTTCCTTTCTTCTTATCGTGAAGCTCTAGAGCCATCGCTGCCAACTGCACCTGGATTTGAGCAATACCAGAATTATCTTCGACAGGAGCGGTTTCAAGTTTCATCATGATTTCTAGAGCCTCCTGCTGATCGGAAACCTTCTGCTGCATGAGTGGAGTTCTGATATGCGGTAGCAACGCTGCAATGAACCACTCTTTGTGCTACGCAGGACCAATGGGGAAACTGACTTGGTCTAGTAGAACTTTGAATCATTGATCAAAATCCCACACTGATTCGCCACGCCTCTGCTGAATCTCTTTTAACTCAGTGATACACTGCGACTCTGATTTTGGCTTCTTAAATTCCTTTATCATTGCTGCTTTTATATCAGCCAATGCATGGTTCTGAGTGCTGGAAAACTTCATGAACTAGGTCAGAGCACGGTCTCTGAATGAAGTAACCAGCTACGCTCTTTTTGTATCTTGATCCGTAATGGTCTTAGCAGTCCACACTGCTTCACATAAAAACCAGAACTGTTCTGGATCCTCTGATCCAGTTCCTTTGAAGACAAGTAGCTTAATGTCATCATGCATGTGGGCCATAGTGGATCTAGGGGGGGTTGGAGGGGGAATGGAAGTAGGCGGGGGGGGAACTTACTGGGGTAGACTGACCAGCGACAGGAATACTTGGGCTAGGTTGACTCTCAGACTGCGATGGGTTCTCAGGGATAATAGGTCTTCACTGCGGGGTTATAGGAGGGTTTCCAATAGAAGGGGTTTCTTCGGGTTCTGACGCTGCAGGATTTACAGGGGAATACTCGGTATGCTGATCCTGGGAATAGGATCTAAAATATTTCTTGTACCTTTTTCCACTTCGCAGCAAACCTCTTTGCTCGTCGAAGGTATTTTCACTTGCAAACATAGGTTAGTAGTATTAAATCTAACAGTCTGATTCAATTAGCAATATACCTTTTTCAGCTAATAGCATTTTAATTCTCAAACTAAATGAATTCAAGAACTTATCCCTTGGTCCTTTGAAAAAATGTCGCTCAGCTTCACTAAAGGAAGTACTCGTGTCGATGGCGACCTCCGTCACAAATTCTTCGAGGGTTCACGTTGTCCAGAAATCAACAACGCGGGAGATCTCGTTGTTCACCCTTTTCAGTATATTAATTCTTGCGGGGGTCCAAGCAGGAAACTGACGTTCTTGGAAGTTCGTCCTTCACTCTGTTAACCTGGATAACCACTGGTGCAACTCTATGTGGATACTACCAAAGAAAATTTCATAAACGTCACAAAAAACATACCTTTGTAAAAAGTCGTTTGCACTACGACGCAGATCTTTGTTCTCTTGCTCAGCGAATTTCGGATAAGTCTCATCAAGCCAGTCACCGATTTATTTCATAGAGGGTCTCCAGAACATAGCCCTCGAGGTACGACGTAAACCCCTCTTGAGCAGATACTGAGTTCAACTGGCAACGAAACCAATTTGTTGGGATATAGGGCAGACCCGGGATTTATACCATTAACTTCGCACCAACAAAAGACCCACAGTGTTGGCCCTTTCGGCAACAATCTGCGAACAGATTACATTCTCACCCGAAACAGCTATGGGATGCCGCAGAATCAGGTTTCTGCAAGCAGAAGAGGGATATTACTGTACCTTATCCTTTAACAACTTATATTCATAAGCACAGAGATTCAACATTCACATATATAACTTCGCAGCTAAATAAACAGACAACGACTTGCATAGCCCTTTACTGGGAATTCACAGCGAAGTTATTTAGTTAGCAGTGATCTTATTTATCAGATATATACTTATTAATGCATGAAAGAACATAACAGAAAACAACACAAAGAACCACAACACCAGATATAACGTGGTTCACCCCCAGTGTAGGGGTTATGTCCACAGAACTGTGTTTTATTCAACTCTTTACTAAAATCACAGTTCTGATCTGTGCACTTAGCTGCAGATCCTTTCAAGTCCTTAAAGCCGCGCACACAGCTGCAAGCCTCTGCGCACACAGCTGCAGATTTCCTTAATCACCCAAAAACCCTCTACGCACACAACCGTAGAGGTTGTCCACACACACAGCTGGGACTTAACCTTCTCTTACAAAATAGCCTTAGCTTCGCATCTATTCTTCTTACATCAAAATCCTAACTTGACTTCTTTACAAGAGTGCTTATTTATAGTGCACTTATTACAAAACCATGGGCTTAAACCATGGGCACCCCGAACCCTAAACCCTGGACTTAAACCATGGGTTTATTACAAAAAGAAGGTTTTTACCCAACTCCAACACCCCTAAGATTGTTTTGAGTCATAACTCCGCTTACAATCTCCCGTAACTCCGCGGAGTTACCCATCCTAAGGACCGTTAGGGTGCGCACCCCAACAATGGGGATGGAATTTCCCTTTAGGTGCATAATTTTTTTGTGGCATAGGTTATTCTTGTACTTCTGTTGAACCTTGGACTCCTGCAATTTAGAGTCCTGAAGCATTTCCTCATCGTCTTCTTTGTTTTCTTCAATAACAATGGACTCCTCTTCCTGAATTGCTTCCTTCAGATATTATTTGGTTTTGCAAAGGCTCATAAGTAGGGGAAAATTCCTCTTGAATTTCGTTTTCTTTGTCGACAACTGCTCCCTCAAAATCCCCAGCGAGAGTGAGGAACTGGTGGATTTGTTCATCATCTTCGAACACTTTCCAACTCTTCACATTATCCAGGACGAAAGGTCTATGCCTCACTTCAATTTCATATTTCCCTATAGGATGTGCGGGGACATTGAAAGCTAATGCCGAGGTAGACAGGGAATCTGTCATGCATTTCTGTAGTCTAGGAATCAGTTTGCAGCTGCATTCCTTGAAGCCTTTTACGAGGTCCTGGGAGGCATTTCGGTAGCTCCTCATTCGGGGATGCCTGGCCGAATATTCACCAATCATCTGCTTGATTACCAACTTAGAATATCCATATAACACTACCCTCCTGACCTAGAGCTTCTTCAAAGATAGGATTTCCAATATCGTCGCTTCATATTCTACTTCATTATTTGTACAGTCAAAAGCAAGCTTGTAGGAATACCTCAAAGAGCGGATTCCAGGGGGCATCATCCATATCCCTGCCCCTTCTCCTTCTTTGTAGGCTGATCCATCAAAATTCACGTCCCATATCCTGCATAACTCCTCTTCAGTAGGTATGAAGGAAACATTCTGGAAATGGGAACCGTCTTCATCTTCGTCCGTAAATAAAATAGGGGACCCCATCTCTGTGTCCAACAAGTATATGGGGTGGTTTTGTGGCCTTTTAGCACTGGTGATCATAAACACCAAATTTTTCCCTCTGAAAAGTCTTCTCTGTATCCCAAAAATGGGAATAGTGGCATATGACATGTCCATCCTGAGGGCGCCTTTGATCTTGGCCGCCAAAGATCTAGATAGCAGCATTCCGAACTTTGGTGGAATGTCGGCCACCACCATGTCCATGACTAGGGTTTTAGTAGGGATTTGAGCAAGAGAGATGACCAAGTATTTGATGAGGCCCATGCATTTGACTTTATTAGAATCAAAAGAAAAAATATCCTTGTAGGGTCTAGTCACGTCCAATCCTAGTTGATCCATGATCCTTCTAGGAATTAGGTTGTGCCAGAGGCTTCTGAATCGAGCATGGAATTTGTTATCTCCCAAATTGACCACCGTCTTTTCTGGGTGATAGAATGGGTAAAATGTTTATTTCATTTGAGTCTTGGGTTTCAAATCTTGAAAAAACAAGTTTCGGCAGCTAACTCTGTTTGACTAGAACGCCTCATCTCTACCATATCGAGTTAAATCTCCAGCTGCTATGCCATGTGTCTACTTCAGTATGCCTTTTCTATTAAATTATTCTCGAGTGCCCAGCTATGCTATGTCACCTTGCTGCCCTGTAGGGTTTATTCGTTGCTGAACCATAACTCAAGAGAAATTTATTCATTGCTGAAATCACATGTTTTTGCGGGGAAATTTAGATGGCCTTCCCTAACTACAAATTCAAATCTGAAAGCACCAGTGGATATCTTATGATCTATAGATCAAAATCGACTATTTGAACATCCAAAATGGACATCGGACGGCTGAGAAAATTGATTTTTTCCAAAGACAACTTTTTTAGGAATTCTATAGGTTTCGGCAGCTTAGGCGAGCCTCCAAGAGCGCATTAGCTGCCGAAAAGGCTGACTTTCGGCAGCTAACGCGTGAAACTGGCAGAAGACTTAGCTGCCAAAAGCCTATTTTCACAGATCGCTTAAGATTTCGCCCAGATCGCGGATTTTCTAGTTGGAATGGCGGGAGGTCGAGCAGAATAAACAAGTTATGAATTATGCCACCATTATCTACAGGAGTTTTGAGCTAGATCAAAGTGAAGTGGGCATTTTGGCTAATTTGAAGCATCTTTTGAGGAAACAACTCTAAGTTCAAAGTGCCACATCATCAAGAGCATTTCTGTTATGTTCCAATCAAAGTCCACCGAGCCTTGGAAGGCTAACTGCACTTCACCAACCACCGAGCACAAGAAAGGAGATCTTCATATCATCATTTCCTTGATTTTAGGGATCAGTCCCTATCTTTTTGTATTTACTGTCAGTTAATGTTTTAGTTAACTCAACAGATCCATACTTTTAGGATCTGAAAACTGTTTGTAAAGGCTTTAAAAGCCTAAGAACTCAGACTGAGAGGGGGTTCGATTTTGGATAGAGTAATTTGCTATTGTACTCAGTCTTCTTTATGCTAATACAGATCACAGGTTTCTTTCAGTTTTGATGTCAGCTTTCCATTTTCCTGTTCACTATTATCTGTGTTGTCTAGCTTTGAATGGTTGCTTTTCCATTGTTTAGCTCATAGCCTGATATTAGTTTCTTGAATGTCTCTTGAACCCTACTCTGTACTGGTTTAGTTACATTCTTTTCTTCATCCACCTTTAAAGTTATCTGCTGATTAATCGACTCTTGAGAGCACTGTTTTATTTGTTTATCATTTTGAATTTCTGAATGCTGTACTCGAATTGAGTTGTCCCATTGATCCACCTTTACAAAAAACACAAAAACATGATTTCTTAAGTTACCAAGCATACTTAGCCATAACCACTAAGTAGTTTCTTGGAGTGCTAATAGAATTGTGTAGGATGACATTGTGTATTTTCAAGCTAGCATAGAAGGGGGGAACTTATTCATCAGAGGGTTCATCTACATGGGGGATGAACATGATGGTGGGCATATCATCTTGCAAATTCAGGCTATCCAATATGGCAGATATTTCTCCCGGAGGTTGGAAAACCATGGAAATTTTGAAATGATATTCTGAATTCTTCAGCAATTCAGTGAGGGGGACAAATATTTTAATCTTTTCAATTTCAACCCCCAGGTTGAAAGAAGCATGTCCCTGGTTAGATATCTGGGGATTTTCTTTCCTTCGTTCCTTCCCTTTGGGCTCTATAACATTCTTGGGGTTATCTTTGGGAGGTGGGTCAATTTTAGGCTTGCTAGCAGAAGCTTTGTTCCATGTCTCTCTATTTTTTAGGACTGGGACATCTTTGTTCCTCAAGCTGATTTATCTCTGTACATCCAGGACAATGAGCTGGTACCCTCTTATGAAGTCATCTGTCTCGCCTAGAAGTGTCTCTCCTCTTTCTAGGAAATCATTTTCATGTTCTTCCTTGGTGAGGAAGGTGGAAGGGGGTTCAGTATCCAGCCAACGGATTTCATCCTCAGTGTTATTCTCCCCATCCCGGTCCATGAAATTATCTTGGAATGGAGGTCTAACAGGTTGATCGAGAGGATTCGTCTGCCTATTTTGGGCAATTTGAGGTCTTACGGAATTTAGATTCCTATTTTTTTGTTCTTGGTTTTCCATGGGAGGGGGTCTTCCATCTATTGAGAGCCTCTCCTATTAATATGTCACAGTAATTTAGGGACTAAAACACAGTCTTATCAAATATTAATAACAATAAGGCATGAAAATGGTGTAATAGTGCTACAAAATGAGTAGATGCTCTGTATATTCACACAAAGAATGAGTAATACAATACAATGATCATACTAGAAGCATGAATGGAAAAGCAATTCAAATTCCCAAGGAGGTCATTCGAATTGAATGAGTGATTCTAGCTTAACTGAATGTAAGCCACAGTCAACACTCAAGTTAACCACTGATCAAAACCCTAATTGACTCAACTGAGCCCTAACTGAAGTCAGAGTGCAATAAATGACTGAGTCTAACTGAAAGTAGCTCAAACATGTGTCATTGCAACCCAACCAATAGGTGGTATCACATCAATGACTCCAATGAACCTCGATGAGGTTAACTGAAGTGTAACTGACCATCATAAGTGGTTGGAGGCCCCCTTGTTCACTCTAGTTCATTAAGTAATCAATAAATAATCAATTTAAGGAAGGAAGGTTCCTTCACGACTCTGTTTAATTGATTGTAACCATCAGTTAGCAATATGGGGCATTAATGACACTCACATCACCCCGGAGTGCTCTAGTTAGCCTCCCCGAATGTAGTAGAAGGCTAAGTTAGCCTCCTTGATTGAAGGTAGGCATGGGTGTGATCTAGCTGCTGTCATCTAGTGCTCCTCTGATGTCAATTAAGTCAATAATACTTAGGTTATTTGTTTAACTAGGCCAAATTGACCAAAAAAACGTGTGTATGGTGGTAAATGTCTCCAACACCCCCCCCTTAATTTATACTCAGGAGGAGTAGAAAACATCAAATGCATAAAAATGCTAGGGCCCCAGTAACTAAGGCCATAGGTCACCCTGTACAATGCTAAAACTGAAACAACGCTAAAAAATAAACTAAGTGAGGAAAAGAGGGAAAACCCAGTCGAAAACCCCCCCCTCAAGCTGAGCACTGAAAGTAGTCTGATCACCCTGATGGACTCACCCCCAACAGTGAATGAAGGTAAGTGAACTTCTTTTATGAAAATCTCATGGTGAAGATGTCTGCAATATGCTCATCAGTCGGGTAGTATTGCAGAATGATGGTCCTGTCATGCACTAGATCCCTGATATAGTGCATGTGGATATCTACATTCTTGGTCCTCTTCCTGGTAAATGGATTTATCGATATCCTAATAGCACTTTGATTATGAAAAAAGAGGACAGTGGACAAAGTACTACCAAGATCAAACTCCGAAAGAATGCCTTACAACCAAACTGCTTGGATGCAATCATTCACCGCTACTCAATACTTGGCCTCTGCTGAAGATAATGCTATGGTAGCCTGCTTTTTGCTAGAACAGCAAATGGGGCCACCACCAAACATGAAAAAATATCTAGAAGTAGACTTTCGATCAATAGAATCACTCGCCCAATTGGAATATGTGTATCCAACCAACTCTAGCTCGGAGTCTGCAGCATAGTGAATGCCATAGGTCCTAGTTCCTTGAATATACTGGAGGATCCTCTTGGATGCCTTCCAATGAATATCATGAGGCTTTTGCATGTATCTTGATACAGCATTCATGGAATAACAGATATCAGGCTGAGAATGTGTCAAGTACAACAAGCTACCAATCAGCTGTTGATAGATAGTGCAGTCCACGGGAGGTGTGCTTTTTCCTTCTTCAAGGCCGATCCCTGAAGGGAAAGGGAATGGTGCAGGACTACATTCAGCCATTTTAAACTTGAATAACAGTTCTGATATGTATTTGTACTGAGTGACCATTATCCCATCAGAAGTTTTCTCAATTTCGAGCACTAAAAATTGTTTTAGGAGCCCCAAATCGCCCATTTCAAAGGCATTGTGGAGAGCAGTTTTGATGGCTGAAATTGAAGCAACTGTGGTACCTGTGATTAGTAAGTCATCAAGATATAAAACAATAATAATCAAATTAGCATCAAACTTCTGTATATACACATTTGGATCTGATCTACACCTTTGGAAGTTTTGCGAGAGAAGGAAGGCATCCATCTTGTAATACCACTCTCTTGGGGCCTGTTTTAACTCGTATAGTGACTTCTTTAGCTTGCAAACCAAAGATGGATCAGAGATGTAGCCCTCAATATTCTTCATGTATATCTCCTATGAATATCTCCATGTAGAAATGCTGACTTAACATCCATATGATGCACTTCCCAGTGCTTAGATGCCGAAATTTCCAAAACTAGGCAGATGGAGTCCATTTTTGCAACCGGTGCAAAGGTCTCATGGTAGTCCACACCTTGGACCTGAGAGAAACCATTTTCCATTAGAATTGCCTTATATTTTTAGGTTCTTCCATCAACAACAACCTTGGTCCGAAACACCCACTTTCATTGAACCAATTTCCTTCCCGGAGGAAGAGAAACTAGCTCCGAAGTAGTGGTTTTTTGAAGAGAATTCATCTCTTCATCCATGGCAAATTGCCATCTTGGATCCTTTTGAGAATGGTAGTAGGATTTTGGGTTTGAAATAATCATCAAATAAAAATTTTTGGACATCAAATTATCAGGACAAGAGAGCGCAACCTGCTGTTTGGAAATCAGACGGGGTTCTCCTTGGATCATCCGAATTTCCAATGTTATCTCCTGCAGAGGAGAGTGTCTGTCGGGCCCATGTGGGAAGATGAATTTGTACTTCGGGTTATCATTCATATTTTGATTTTTTCTGTACAATGATATCAGAAAGTAGAGGATCCAAATCAGGGTCATCACCCCCAATTTCATCATCCAAATATTCAGTAGAATAGGAAGGAAATTCATCAGTTTTCTCCTTCACTAGTTCCACCTCCTGAAGAGGCTCATCGAAATTGACACTTGTCTTGATGATGATCTGTTTTGTTTTGATATCTAGCAGCTTGAAACATTTTTACTCATTAGGATACCCAATAAATAGAAATTCTATGCTTTGCAGTTGCAAATCCCTCCTTTTATCAAGTGGAATTCGGGCCCTTGCAGTGGACCCAAACACCCGCAGGTTCAACACATCCGGCTTGTGTCTGAAGTATGCCTCGAAAGGGGTATTCCCTTTCGTGGATGAGTGTGTCACTCTATTCTGAATGTATGTTTCAGCATGCATGGCTTCAGCTGACAAATTTGCAGCCAACTTCTTTGATTCCAACATACAGGTGGTCATCTCCTTGAGAGACCGATTCTTCCTTTCCGCTACACCGTTCTGCTGGGGAGTGTAGAGAATTGAATGTTGGACCTGAATACCACTTTGGGAGCATATGTGCAGCAACTCATTACTGACATACTTCCTTCCATTATCATATCTCAATATCTTGATCTTAATCCCAGAGGCATTTTCGATCAAGGCCTTCAGTTCAGAGAATTTTTCACATACTTCAGACTTCTTTTTGAGAAAGAAGACCCATGTGTACCTTGAAAAATCATCAATAAAAGTCAGAAGATAATTTGATCCATTCATGGATGTGACAGGAATCGAACCAATGGATGTAGCTCGGTTTTCCTTCCCTCGATCAAACTTGTGCTCAGGGTGTTTTCCAACCACACAACCCTTGCAAATTCTAGTGGTTTCCTTGATGACCGAGAGGTCTTCAACCATGGAGTTTTTCTGTAATTGCTCCAAATATTTGAAATTTATATGGCCAAACCTTTCATGCCATAGCCTAATAACTTCATTTCCATGAGTTAGCAGTGCGGTGGGCTTTGCATCTGCCACAAAGTGGGAGAACTCATAGGATTTTCCATGATGGTTTGCAAGGCCTTTAGCAATGAGTTTCCCGGATGCAAGTTTCGTTATCTCAGCATCATTTGGGCTGAAAGATACTCTCTTAAGCACTCCTGTATGTGCCATCTGATAGACACTAAGGATATTTGATGCCAGAGACGGTACATACAAAACATTTGAAAAATAGCCATTCTCAAGATCTACCGTACCTTGTCCTTCTGAAATGATGGTGGAGTCATCTCTCATGTGGATGGGAATGGATTTTTTGGTCTCCAAGGATGAAAAGGAGTCTCTTTCAGCCATCATGTGGTTTGAAGCTACAAAATCAATCAAGAGTGCTTTAGAATTTGAAGTGCTTTCCATGAGGGCATGACCTTTTTCATGCTGTGGTTCCCGATCTTGCTAATCTCTCCTCCGAAAGTTTTCTAAAATATTGATGTGATTTCTATCAAGGAGAGAGGTAGCTTCATCAAGCTTCTTCTTCATGCAGGAATGTTTAGGGTGGAAGCCCTTCCTGCAGTATGAACACTTGCCTTTTTCCTTTCCATGATGCCCTTTTTCTTTGTTCTTCTTTGAGCCGAAAGACTCATCATGCTGTTGGTTTTCAACTTTAATCTTAGGAGCTTCGAATTTAGTTTTTGGGTTCTTCTGCTAGTTTCCTTTACCCTTCAGATCTTTGGGCCCCGAGACATGGAGGGATTGATCATGGGAGGATTTGATGATCCTCATCTGGACAAGCTTATCATGTTCACTTGTTAGGGACTCAATGAAGGCATTGAGTGTAGGCATGTTCCATCCAGGGGTTGTGAGCTTCCCCACATGGAATGTAGAGACAAAAACTAAATAATCAGCTCCAAGTTTGGAGAGTATGGTGAGGATGAGCTGATTATCCTCCTTCTCCACTTTGCATTGCTTTAATAGTAAGACAATGTGCTTGAACTTTGTGAAAAAGTCATTCATTCAATGTCTCGAAATTGGAAGGCTGGAGAGACATGAATTCATTTTTGAGTTGGTAAACTCTCAAATCATCTTGATTTCCATACGGGGTTTTCAATTTGTCCCAAATTTCCTTTGGAGTCTTCAATCCTGAAAGATGGAAAAGAAGATCCTGGGAAACAGAGAGGCACAAGAATCCGAATGCTTCATCCTTCTTGTTCAAGAATCTAGATTTGTTTATTACAGAACTAGGATCTTCTTTAGTGTGCATGGTGACCCTATAGAGTCCTCTGGAATGTAGCTGGATATCCATGTCTGCTTTCCATGAGTGGAAATTGAACGTAGTCAAAAGATCTACTAAAGAATCCATCTAAATCTGTTGGAGTGAACGCTTTCACCTGTCAAAAACCTAAAAATCACAACAAAAATGACAATGTAAGGTCAGATAGCCTGCACATTTTAGGATTTCATCACACCCAGCATAGTTAATCAAGCAAGCTTGATCAACAAGTTCTTTACCTGGGGTATTAAGTGGTAAGCCTTGGCTTTTGGTGCAGTGCTGTATTTTTGAGATTTTGCTCAATTTTCATGCAAGATCTATTAAAAACCTTGTTTTTGAGAGATCTGAGCTTCGTCCTGCCATGAGCTCTGATACCATATTAATCTGTCACAGTAATCTAGGGACTAAAACATAGTCTTATCAAATATTAAGAACAATAAGTCATGAAAATGGTGTAATAGTGCTACAAAATGAGTAGCCGCTCTATATATTCACACAAAGAATGAGTAATACAATACAATGATCATGCTGCAAGCATGAATGACAAAGCAATTTGAATTCCCAAGGAGGTCATTTGAAATGAATGAGTGAGTCTAGCTTAACTGAATCTAAGCCACAGTCAACACTCAAGTTAAACACATAAGTCCTTGACTGAAGGTAGACATGGGTGTGATCTAGCTGCTGTCATCTAGTGCTCCTCTGATGTCAATTAAGTCAATAATACTTAGGATAGTGGTTTAAATAGGAAAAATTGACCAAAAAAGAGTGTGTATGGTGGTAAATGTCTCCAACACCCCCCTTAATCTATACTTAGGAGAAGTAGAAAACATAAAATGCATAAAAATGCTAGGGCCCCGACAACTAAGGCCATAGGTCACCCTGTACAATGCTAAAACTGAAACAATGCTAGAAAACAAACTAAGTGAATAAAAGAGGGAAAACCCAGTGGGAAACCCCCCCCCCTCAAGCTGAATAGTGAAAGTAGTCTGATCACCCTGATGGACTCACCCCCAACAGTGAACGAAGGTAAGTGAACTTCTTTTCTGAAAATATCATGGTGAAGATGTCTGCAATCTTCTCATCAGTCGGGTAGTATTGCAGAATGATGGTCCTGTCATGCACTAGCTCCCTGATATAGTGCATGTGGATATCTACATTTTTGGTCCTCTTCCTGGTAAATTAATCTATCGATATCTTAATAGCACTTTGATTGTGACAAAAGAGGACAGTGGACAAAGTACTACCAAGATCAAAATCTGAAAGAATGCCTTGCAACCAAACTGCTTGGATGAAAGCATTCACTGCTCCTCAATGCTCGGCCTCTGCTGAAGATAATTCTATGGCAGCCTAATTTTTGCTATACCAGAAAATGGGGCCACCACCAAACATGAAAAAATATCTGGAAGTAGAATTCTGATCAATAGAATCACCCACCCAATTGGAATCTGTGTATCCAACCAGCTCTAGCTCGGAGTCTGCAGCATAGTGAATGCCGTAGGTCCTAGTTCCCTGAATATACTGGAGGATCCTCTTGGCTGCCTTCCAATGAAGATCATGAGGATGCTTCATGTATCTTGATACAGCATTCAGGGAATAATAGATATCAGGTTGAGAATGTTTCAAGTACAACAAGCTACCAATCAGCTGTCGATAGATAGTGCAGTCCATGGGAGGTGTGCTTTTTCCTTCTTCAAGGCCGATCCCTGAAGGGAAAGGGAATGGTGCAGGCCTAAATTCAGCCATTTTAAACTTGACTAAGAGTTATTATATGTATTTGTACTGAGTTACCATTATCCCATCAGAAGTTTGCTCAATTTCGAGCCCTAAAAATTGTTTTAGTAGCCCCAAATCGCCCATTTCAAAGGCATTGTGGAGAGCAGTTTTGATGGATGAAATCAAAGCAACTGTGCTACCTGTGATTAGTAAGTCATAAAAATATAAAAAAATAATAATAAAATTACCATCATACTTCTATATATACACATTTGTATCTGATCTACACCTTTGGAAGTTTTGTGAGAGAAGGAAGGCATCCATGTTGGAATACCACTCTCTTGGGGTCTGTTTTAACCCGTATAGTGACTTCTTTAGCTTGAAAAACAAATATGGATCAGAGATTTAGCCCTCAATATGATTCATGTATATCTCCTCATGAATATCTCCATGTAGAAAGGCTGACTTAACATCCATATGATGCACTTCCCAGTGCTTAGATGCCGAAATTGCCAAAACTAGGCAGATGGAGTCCATTTTTGCAACCGGTGCAAAGGTCTCATGGTATTCCACACCTTGGACCTGAGAGAAACCATTTACTAGGAGAATTGCCTTATATTTTTAGGTTCTTCCATAAACATCAACCTTGGTCTGAAACACCCACTTGAATTGAACCAATTTCCTTCCCGGAGGAAGAGAAACTAGCTCCCAAGTAGTGTTTTTTTGTAGAGAATTCATCTCTTCATCCATGGCAACTTGCCATATTGGATCGTTCTGAGCATGGTAGTAGGATTTTGGGTTTGAAATAATCATCAAATAATAATTTTTGGACATCAATTTATCAGGACAATAGAGCACAACACCTGCTCTTTGGAAATAAGATTGGGTTCTCCTTGGATCATCCGGATTTCCAATGTTATCTCCTGCGGAGGAGAGTGTCTGTCGGGCCCATGTGGGAAGATGATTTTGTAATTCAGGTTCTCATTCATATTTTGATGTTTTCTGTACAATGATATCAGAAATCAGAGGATCCAAATCAGGGTCATCACCCCCAATTTCATCATCCAAATATTCAGTAGAATAGGAAGGAAATTCAACAGTTTTCTCCTTCACTAGTTCCACCTCCTGAAGAGGCTCATCGAACTTGACACTTGTATCGATGATGATATATTTTGTTTTGATATCTAGAAGCTTGAAACCTTTTAACTCATCAGGATACCCAATAAATATAAGTTCTATTCTTTGCGGTTGCAAATCCCTCCTTTTATCAAGTGGAATTCGGGCCCTTGCAGTGGACCCAAACACCCGTAGGTTCGACACATCCGGCTTGTGTCTGAAGTATGCATTGAAATGGGTCTTCCATTTCATGGATGAGTGTGGCACTCTATTATGAATGTATACTGCAGCATGCATGGCTTAAACTAACAAATTTTCAGCCAACTTCTTTGATTCCAACATACAGGTGGTCATCTCCTTGAGAGACCGATTCTTCCTTTCCGCTACACCGTTCTGCTGGGGAGTGTAGGGAATTGAATGTTGGACCTGAATACCAATTTGGGAGAATATGTGTAGGAACTCATTACCAAAATACTCCCTTCCATTATCATATCTCAAGATCTTGATCTTAATCCCAGAGGCATTTTCAATCAAGGCCTTCAGTTTAGAGAATTTTTCACATACTTCAGACTTCTTTTTGAGAAAGAAGACCCATGTGTACCTTGAAAAATAATCAATAAAATTCATAAGATACCTTGATCCATTCATGGATGTGACAGGAATCAGATCGATGATATCATAATGTATCAGCCCCAAGATGGATGTAGCTCGGTTTTCCTTCCCCCGATCAAACTTGTGCTTAGGGTGTTTTCCAACCACACAACCCTTGCAAATTCCAGTGGTTGCCTTGATGACCGGGAGGTATTCAATCATGGATTTTTTCTATAATTTCTCCAAATATTTGAAATTTATATGGCCAAACCTTTCATGCCATAGCCTAATAACTTGATTTCCATGAGTTAGCAGTGCGGTGGGCTATGCATCCACCACAAAGTGGGAGAACTCATAGGATTTTCCATGATGGTTTGCAAGGCCTTTAGCAACGAGTTTCCTGCATGCAAGTTCCATTATCTCAACATCATTTGGGCTGAAAGATACTCTCTTAGGCACTCCTATATGTGTCATCTGATAGACACTAAGTATATTTGATGCCAAAGACGGTACATACAAAACATTTGAAAAATAGCCATTCTCAAGATATACCGTACCTTGTCCTTCTGAAATGATGGTGGAGTCATCTCTCATGTGGATGGGAATGGATTTTCTGGTCTCCAAGGATGAAAAGGAGTCTCTTTCAGCCATCATGTGGTTCAAAGCTACAGAATCAATTAAGAGTGCTTTAGACTTTGAAGTGCTTGCAATGAGGGCATGACCTTTTTCATGCTGTGGTTCCCGATCTTGCTGATCTCTCCTCCGAAATATTTCCAAAATATTGATGTGATTTCTCTCAAGGAGAGAGGTAGCTTCATCAAGATTCTTCTTCATATAGGAATGTTCAGGTTGGAATCCCTTCCTGCAGTATGAACAGTTGCCTTTTTCCTTTCCATGATGCCCTTTTTCTTTGTTCTTCTTTGAGCCGGAAGACTCATCATGCTGTTGGTTTTCAACTTTAGGCTTAGGAGCTTCGAATTTAGTTTTTGGGTTCTTCTGCTACTTTCCCTTACCCTTCAGATATTTGGGCCTTGAGACATGGAGGGATTGATAATGGGAGGATCTGATGATCCTCATCTAGACAAGCTTATGATGTTCACTTGTTAGGGACTCAATGAAGGCATTGAGTGTAGGCATCTTCCATCCAGGGGTTATGAGCTTCCCCACACAGAATGTAGAGAAAAAAACTGAATAATTAGCTCCAAGTTTGGAGAGTATGGTGAGGATGAGCTGATCATCCTCCTTCTCCACTTTGCATTGCTTTAATAGTAAGACAATGTGCTTGAACTTTGTGAAAAATTCATTCAAGGTCTCAAAATTGGAAGGCTGGAGAGACATGAATTCATTTTTGAGCTGGTAAACTCTCAAATCATCCTGATTTCCATACAGGGTTTCCAATTTGTCCCAAATTTCCTTTGGAGTCTTCAATCCTGAAAGATGGAAAAGAAGATCCTGGGAAACAGAGAGGCACAAGAATCCGAATGCTTCATCATTCTTGTTCAAGAATCAAGATTTGTCTATTGCAGAACCAGGATCTTCTTTAGTGTGCATGGTGACCCTATAGAGTCCTCTGGAATGTAGTTGGATATCCATGTCTCCTTTCCATGAGTGGAAATTGAACGTAGTCAAAATATCTACTAAAGAATCCATCTGAATTTGTTGGAGTGAATGCTTTCACCTGTCAAAAACCTGAAAATCACAACAAAAAAGACAATGTAAGGTCAGACAGCCTGCACATTTTAGGATTTCATCACACCCAGCATAGTTAATCAAGCAGGCTTGATCAACAAGTTCTTTACTTGGGGTATTAAGTGATAAGCCTTGGCTTCTGGTGCAGTGTTGGATTTTTGAGCTATTGCTCAATTTTCATGTAAGATCTGTCAAAAACCTTGTTTTTGAGAGATCTAAGCTTCGTTCCGCCGTGAGCTCTGATACAATATTAATCTGTCACAGTAATCTAGGGACTAAAACATAGTCTTATCAAAAATTAAGAACAATAAGTCATGAAAATGGTGTAATAGTGCTACAAAATGAGTAGCCACTCTATATATTCACACAAAGAATGAGTAATACAATACAATGATCATGCTACAAGCATGAATGACAAAGCAATTCGAATTCCCAAGGAGGTCATTCGAATTGAATGAGTGAGTCTAGCTTAACTGAATGTAAGCCACAGTCAACACTCAAGTTAAACACTTAAGTCCTTGACTGAAGGTAGGCATGGGTGTGATATAGTTGATGTCATCTAGTGCACCTCTGATGTCAATTAAGTCAATAATACTTAGGATAGTGGTTTAACTAGGACAAAATGACCAAAAAGAGTGTGTATGGTGGTAAACGTCTCCAACATCTCCATCATTCTTTCCATGGTTCTCAGCATTGTGTCAATTCTGGCCTCTTGTGAGCTCGAGGTGGAGGGTTGTTCCAACTCTGTGTCAAACTTTCGATGCCCTTCCTCTCTTCCCCATTCCCCTTCATCTCTTTTCTTCTTTCTTGCAATGAATAGGTTCACATCCACTTCTATGGAATTTTTCATCATAGCCACCAAGGATGTTGATCTTCTTTCACTTAGCCATAGGGAGAATTCACCATTGAAAGATTCCGCGTATTGGAGCTGGGTGGAACCTATGGGAGGTTTAAATTGAGCAGGGATAGAATTGTACACTTTCATGAACCTGTCTAATAATTCTTGGATGAACTCACTCTCCTTCCTGCTCACGGAATGATACTGAGAGAGATAATGCTTGGGTTCTTTTAATTTGCCCATTTGTCTTTGAAAGCATCCTTGAAGGATTAATAACTCAGAATAGAGTCATCTGCGAGGTTTTTATACCATTTCCTCACTTCTCCAACAAGGGTCTAGGAAAATAGCTTGACCTTAACATCATCATGGTCTACCTCTTCCAGGTCGACCCAGTCCAAGAACCACACTAGATGTTCTTCAACCGAGTACCCTCTTTCTCCTTAGAACTTCCTGAGCTTGGTGGAGTATCCCAGGGGGAGGTTGTGTAGAACCACATGAAGGCATATAGGAGCAAATATGCTGGCCATCCTATGGGATATAACTGAGTTTACTTAAGGCATTGGGACTGGTGTGATAAGAATCAATAAGATGTGAGGTACAGAAAGTTGTTGGGGAGTGGTGAAATTCAGAGATGAAGGATTATTTTTTCCGGAACTAGTGGGAGATGGAGGTGTGAAGGGAAATTTCCTTGTGCTGTCGAGATTAAAAAAGGATTGATCAACGAGGAATGTGATGCACTCGGGGTCTGGTAGGTACGGTAAACCTATTCCTATAGTTTATCAGGTTTGGGGTGACCAGGCAATGCAGGGAAAGTCAAATGCGGAGGTGTCAGATGCTAGGTCAGAGAGGCTAGATTCAGATTTAGTTCTAGGTAGGGCTAACCCACACTCCTAATTACAAAATTCAGATATATCGCCAATATAAATAGCACTATCAGTCGAAAAAGACAAATTCCTGACTAACCTCTGTAGCCAGTTGGCCCTTCGGATCAAACTTTTAGGATTGAAAAATTCTTGGAAGGACTCTGCATCAAGATTTTTTCTCGTATGGGTTCTTCTGGTTGGCAGTGTTTCCCAGTGGAGCCACTTTCATAGTTTTCGTGGAGTCTCCAGAGCATTTGCAACCAATTGTGTGTCTAGGACCAAATACTCAACTGGGTCATAGAACTAAAGCTGTGTTGTCTTTCTCGAGGAGATAATAAAAATTAGGCTCGCTGACAACAACGCTAAGATGTTAGCACCTTGTAATTTTCTAGTGGTTGCTATAGGAATTCACAAGGGTAACCATTTCAACAAACTTTAGACCGTATTCTAGGAAACATGGTCAAAGAGGGTTCTCTCTTGTCACAGAGGAAAGAAACACATATGCATAAAACTTTGGATAGCTCACAGAAGGCTATATTTTTGTAGGTAAAAAGGCGTTGACAGATTTTAAAAATGGTAGAACATACACATCGGTAAATCATTGGGAAATGCAGTAAAATCCTGAATCAATCAAGGGTATTATAGGAAAAAATGAGAAAGGGAATTTCCTTTATATTCTAAGGCAAAGTAAGTAGCATAGATAGTTAAGTATCTTGAACTGGTGGTGAAGGGAGAAGGAGAGAAAAATCCTAGCGAGGCAAGTGGCACCTATATGTGGATGAATCTCTTGCACCTCCTTTAGTAGAATGAACAACAAAGGATGGTATCTGCAAAGGAGCATAGGAGATGAATTCCAAAGAATTTACCTAAACAAAATAACAAATGCATCGTCTGATATGAGGAGCACTTAACTGAGAGCGAATTCCTTGTATACTGCTCTAGAGCATATTAACAGAAATACACTAAAAATGAAAGTGATGAACAAGAAACACAGACTGAATGCAACCACCGTGATGAATCTTAGAAATGCTGGAGCATATTTCTCATTAATACTTCTAAGAGAGTTACAGAGACAAAACGAGAGCAGAATGATTTCTGAATGAAAATT
Organism: Pseudotsuga menziesii; assembly: GCA_001517045.1. NCBI lineage: Eukaryota > Viridiplantae > Streptophyta > Pinopsida > Pinales > Pinaceae > Pseudotsuga > Pseudotsuga menziesii. The sequence goes on from LPNX010664807.1 coordinate 48,527, forward strand.
CCAACCCTTGCCTCATCAATTGAGGTCTTATTTATAATGTCGTGTCTCCTAGGACCAACCCAAAAATAGAGCCCAATTCTGTTACAAAAAATGGGAATCAAATCCTGGATCATCATTTCAAATCCCAACGATTTATTGAGGTGGCATGCTTGCCATGATTCTTTGCCTCAAATTGGCCTTATAGTGCAGCAGCCATGCTGACCCTAAAATGGAAATGCAGAAGGAGAGGTGCACGATTGCTTGCTCTGATGGTGATGCCCAACTCTTTCTAACGAGTTCAGTTTCTTTTTAAGCATGATCAATTCACTGAATTTTTCCCATACTCCAACTGAGCATCGCATTCGTGCAAATCCCTTTCCTTCGAGCATCTTGCGACACGCGATGTTGTTTTTGACCGTAGATCTCATTTGCATAGAGATATGTCGTTTCTTACTGTGGCTCTTTACATGATTTTGCACTTGTCACCTGAGTTAACATCTCTGCACCTTTCCTCGGTGAAGCCGCCCTGCACCATTGATCTCGACCATATAAGATCTTGGATGTTGAGAGATGCGGGACCCTGAAACATATCGTGTCGACCTCCTTCATTAAACACCATGCACTTTCGACAAGCGTAACCTTTTGGTACCATGGATTAAGTGCACCATCCGATATCACCCGTCCATATGCGTGGGCTCTACTACCCCTTCACAACACTCCATCTAGTTAACCACCGTGCATGTTGTTGTTGTGAATCGTGCTCCCACCGTTGATCGCGAGCATTGGAGGATCGTGGCCGTCAGCTTTTGAAGGAAGACAAGAATTTCACAATCCTTCATAGTTAAATGGGTCGTGCACCTTCCCTTTCGGCGAAACATTTCTTATTGTCGACCTGTCTTAGCTGTGTGCTTATGCCATTGATTTTTCAGGTTCTACGGGGTCTAGTCGCATTTTTTCAGGATTTGTTCTTGGATTTTTCCTGTCAACCGGTTGTCCTTCCGGCTCGGGATGAGGCCGATCCCATATGTTGGTTCCCTTCAAAATCTTAGCACTAGTGCAAGCCAGGTTCTAACAGGTACCATAATAGACTCACCAATGTGCTAGAGTCAGGTGAAAACCAGGGTCTTCGACCAAATAATGGAGGAACCAATACTCTGTATGAATCTCAACATTGCGATAATGTAGCTGAAGTTAACCACATGAGACAGAACCAACCCAAAAATAACTAATGAATCCTTTCAAGTGGTCCAAGCAACTCATCAATGAGGTGGATGAAACCAAGATATAGGGACCTTCTGGGTCTATCCTCTATAATAGATGTGTTGCGTCGATAGAGGGAGAAATGTAACTACCAAGGTAATGAGGTTTCCTTGATAGAAGTGCAAGGGGGACGACTAGAGATATGGAACAATATTAGGATGGATACACTGAATGGGGAACATGGGAAGAGGAGTATGAGAGACTCAAACTTCCTTTGTTCAGAGTATAACGACATGGATGACCTGTCAACAGATGATATGGACTCATGGGAAGGGAATCATGGCTGTGGAACTGGGTAGATGAATGCAATGGGATATTTTAGGAAGTAATTGGACAAGTTATATCCATGGGATCAAAGGGAGACTCATCATAGAGTATTCTGAACAAAGGCGACCCAATGGGGGGAAAGTTGTAATAATGGGAGACTAGATACAATATATGTGGGCACCTAAAGGCACCGTTTGGCCTTTTTCATAGTTTAAGGAGCTCCAAGAAGGGATAGAAGTATGCTAAGTATGATACTATCTCGTGGATTTTTATTGAGCCCAAGATGGTAAATGATCGATGGTGTTTTCATGTTTAGAGAGTCTGAAAAAAATGAATAAGACTCCAATGGGTCTCTTTTTCATACAATAGTATTCTAAGTATGAAAAAGAATAAAAGTGTACAAAGGAGAACTCTCCCAACTGAAAGAGGTAGAAAGAATTATTTTTTGTAGGTAGTCCAACCAAGATGGAAAAAGTTAAACCTATACTAATTGGATGGTCATTCAAATACTTTTATGAGCATGAACTAAACCAAAGTTTGCTCAAGAGTATTTTCTTTATGAGACAGCCGAAAAAGAGATTAAATACAACCCATAAGTGAGATTTTTTGTAAGTTACAGTCCCAATGTCAAAAAAATAATAAAAGGATACAAAGGGAACCATTCCTAGCTAGAAGGTGCTAGGGTGGTCCTTCTCTTTAATAAGTCTACTTAGTTTGAAAAAGGGAATAAACAAAGCCACATAGACGCCCTTTTCAATACATTAACGAGCGCCATCCTTCGTGCGACCCTTTTGCTTTTGGTCGCCTAAAACCCTGGTGGGGTAGAAGGGGTGTGTCGCTGATTACACTGCATTTGTTGAGGATAGCGTGTTGGTCGTGTTTTGATGAGGTTACCCTGTGCAAAAAAGTGGTTACACCCCCTCGGGGAGGGTGAAATGTACTGTCAGCTTAATGTAACTTTTCCGCCACCAGTCGCATGCGTATCCTCTGTGATGTGTCTGCTGGGATTTATGGCTAAAGTGCTGATTGGCACAAGCTTGATGCTTTTAATTCTTCTTTGTGTTTGTTAGGAAATAGAATGATAACTGAATGCTGCACCTGCATATAATTTACATGTTTTTGCTTCAGTGTGTCGCTATCATGAGAAAGTGACAGGTCACATAATAGTGTAGGTTTGATGCTGACACGAGTATGATTGATAAACTTGCTGCATGTAGATCAAATCATAAGATGGTTCATCCATGGTCTCAAGGCATTGTAAGGTTGAACAATATATGTATTAGTTGCTTGGGATAATAGCACATTGCACAGTACTGCATGCTAGTTCGATTATTCAGTTTGAGAGACTTATGTGTTGATTTTATTGACCGGTCAAAATTATGATGCACTTGAGAAAGGATAAATTGATACACATTGTATGCAAATTAAAATTGTTTAATGTCAAAATGATTATACATGATAGGAGGAATTTACAATGTCCAAAAGGAAGAAGAAGAAAGCCTCGGCGGTGGAAGAAGTATCAGTGCCGGAAACAGAAGCGAAAACTGAATATATCTATGAGGACACCCAATGTATCTCAGGTGTTGAGCCTGAATATAAGTGGGGAGAGATATACAGGTTGATTTCCCGTAGGGAAGTCCCAAACACAGGTCTTGAGGAAGAACCCATTTATGCCAACATTGAAAAATATGCCATCATGAAGGTGGCTACCAGACCAGAGCTGTTCCCTTGCTCTGATGTAATGAGATGGATTCTGCCACACACCACCAACAACACTATGCTTATAGGAAACATCGAAGGACAGGGATATGCTGCATTTAGCCCTGGATATGTGGTATTAGCTTACCGCCTGCCAGAGCCTCAAGTGTTCCTGTCAAACGATTGGTTAGATAACCTCAGGAAGGATTTAGTGGAAACCCTGAGAAGAATTCTCTTACCAGGAAAGATTTATAGACACAGAGCAACTGAGGATTATGATACAGCGATCTTAAGAGCTCCTTACAGGTTTATATCCCTGATGCTAAATCGGATCTTTGGCAGAGCTAATGGTAGACTCTTCAAATTGGAGTGGATACCCCTTATGCTCCATGTGGCCACAGAAGGAACAATTTTTAACTGGGCTAGCCTAGTATCAAGTAGTCTCTCTTCTTGTGTAGCTGCAGCCTTGGGAGGAGGAGAAGCCTGAAAGAAATATGAGTTCTATATGAGTTCCATTCTGATAGACTGCATACTATGCCACCAGCCTTTCCCCGGGCTCAAGTGTGTCTGGGATAGGGAAAGAATGCCAGTATATGCAGCTTACAAACTACTGTGGGCTCATCAGTACCACAGCTATTACCGAGAGATCTAAGAGCATTTTATTATGCCACTACACACGCTTATCTTCCGAAAGGAATGTGATTGCATGTATGAAGAGGCTATGCAGGTAATAGAGGAGTATGGTGATTATTTCTTGACAGAGAATGGTATGTACCTTAGGATGTTTGGAGGATCAAAGACACCTTATCTGCTGCCAAAGTATGCAACAGATTATATAATCCATAAAGAGGCGGTTAGACGGGTGTTTATCGACGGAGTTGGCCATTTCTTGTTCCAGCACAAGAAAACTGCATATCCCCCTCTACCATTCAAGCTGGGTAGTTGTAGATTCACAAATGTAAAGCAAGCTCCGGAGTTTATAGAGGAACTAGGGAAGTTCCATTTTGGGGAAATGCCTTTCTGGCGCAATGACACTCATGGTAGAGTGGCTGAGCATTGCAAGAAGCACAAGGTGTTTTATGAGTACACCCATCATTTTGATAGAGATGAATATCTTTTCAGAAGTGCACCAAACATGACGGCCCTCAGTAGAAGATTCAAACCAAAGCACCCCACCAAGGGTGGAAAAGGGAGTGAGCAAGATAAAGCTGAGCAAGCTAAGGCTGAAGAGGTCACCAAAAGGATAAGAGAGGAGGCTCAGAGGCTGGAAAATGAGGCTGCAGAGTGGCTGCAGAAGGGAGAAGAAGAGAAAAGGAAAACTGCCCAGGAAGCAGCTGAACTAGCAAAAGAAGCGGCCATAGAAATAGAAGAAGCTGCTAGGCAAACAACCGAAGAAGCACAAAGGAAGCTAGATGAAGAGTTTCGAGGGCAGGAGGCTGAGAAGATCAAGTTGACACAGCAGCAAGCCTTTGAAGCACCATTAGGGCAGAGTCAGGGAGAGGAAAACCCTGAAGTGCAAATCGTTCAAGTACCTACTACCATCACTCCTACAACTCCTACTCTCCAGCTAGTGCCCTTCATCCAGAAAAGGGGGGAAGAAGTCCTTGATTTCAGTACTATTTATTATGACAGGGTGACCAAAAGAATCACGAGGAGGATGGAGAAGAAGGTGGAAGCAAAAGACCTATCAGGGAAAATGGTCACAGATACAACGGTCATGTTAGGGACAAACAAGGATCCTCTGTTCACAATAAGAGCAGGGACTGCACTAATCGATGCCTCCGCTGATAACATTAACAAGTTAATGGTTGACCTAGAGTCAGTTAAAAATACCTCTGCTCAGCTTAAGGATACACTGAGACAAGAAAGAAATGAAGGTAATAGACTAAAGAGGAAGTATGAACACACGCTAAGGGAAATGGAATCAACAAAGGGAGAAATCCATGCCCTCCAGATAGAAGCCCAGGCCAAAGAAACAACACAAGAGGCTCTAGAAAACGCGCAGCAGGAAGTTCAAGATCTCAAGAATGAGAAAGAGCAGTTGAGGGGAAAAGTGGAAGAGCTGAAGGCACAGCAGACTGTCATTTATGAGTCCAATACCTCATACACCCAGGAACTGCAAGCGAAGCTAGTTTCTCTGACTGCTGAGCTGGAGACAACAAAGGAACAGCAGGTCGATCTGCAGCCATTTAAAGAATATATAATGGATCAGAAAGTTAAAATGCTACAGCTGCAAATGGCTTTAGAAGAAGAAAGATGGACAGCAGGTTAGAAGAGATCATAGAAACTTCCTCCTATTTCGTAGACAGGTCCCAGGATGTGCTGGAAGTTTTGAAGGCCAGAATGGCAGGACCAGAAGATGATGCAGAGATCCCAGAAGGGCTAGCAGTCAAAGATCATCAAACCCTCAGAAAAGATCTTAGCCTGGTAGAGTTTTCCATAAGAACGGCTGAAGACTTTAAGAAGACTGTCAAGAGGACACAGGGGGCATGCTCGAAATATTTTAAAAGGTTCCTCAATGCTTACAACCGCTTCCAAGCAGAGGCTGAACTTAGATTTGAAGAGTTCCAAGATCATGAGACCTTTGTGGAAGTATTGCAGAAAAGGCATCAAGATGCAGAGGCCAGGACGCAGCAGATTCAATCCATTAATGCCATAGTACTCAAGAATTAGGTGGGCCATGCAGCCGTTAGCATACAAGTTCTAGAAGACCAGCTTCGGTTGAGCCCAGCAAGGATCGAGGCCATTAGGAACCAAGTCGACAAGTTTTAAATTAGCATCCAGTTCCTAGAGCCGTGCACTTTTGAAGGCCTCGCTGCTGAAGCAGCAGCATGGAAAAAATTCCTTGAAAGCCAAGCGGGACCCTCTTCATAGAGGACCGGTCCACTTTGTATTAATTTAATATTTTGTAAAAGATTTTTGGGAAAAATGAAGCGATGGGAAAACCAAGGGTTGGGAAGCCCAAAGGTCACTTTGGGCAGCCCAACCAACTTTTGCATTTTGTATAAAAGTAGGAAACGTAGAGAAGAAAAAGGGCTTTTTCCCAGTAAGACTGGAGGACATATTGTAAGAAGAACTACTTCCTTTTGCAATAAAATATTTTAGTTTGCCTGTTGGAGAAAGAGATGTGAAGTTTCCAAATGTAATACAATGGATGGCAGAAAGATGAACTACTTTATTTTTCAGCTTGTTTCCATGAATCGTGAGATCGTTCTAACCTTATGACCTATGTCTTGTTGAATGATTTCTGATTTAATTTGTGGAAAATTCACCCAGAGTAATGTATGTGGTTCATATAACAATTGGCTATCTGATTGTTAGAATATTTTCTTGTTCATGTGTTGTAAACATAAATATCAGCTACCTGTAATTTTGTTTATCATACATGGAAATAATACATTACTCCTAAATAATCATTCTTCTGGCTCCCCGGGGATAGATATTTAGGTGTTTAGATAGTTAGTTGTTTTACTGCATGGTTACATATGTGTTTTAGATGTTTGTAAACCTAAGACGAGAGGTAAGAACCTGCGCAACACATTGTGTTGTTCCTTGCATCTTTATCACCCTGGATGTTAAGATAGGCATGTGCATTGCATACGTTAAGTCAAAAATACAAATTCCAGTGGACCGGGCCGCAACCGGTAAACCCTTGTTGTTACTTTGACCTACGGTGGCTGGACCGTAAACCGGACGGATTCCCTATACCAAACAGTCAACGGGCTAGTTGGGAACGTTGATTGGGGAGAATCCCTTACTGTTGCCACCTGCGAATTTCTAGGCCTCAACAGTTTTGGCACTAGAAGGAGGGCCGCCAGTAAAGGCTGGCCATGGAATTTGATTTCCCGAGACTATCCTACCAGCAGATGGTTTAAAGTTTATCCTAACTCAGGTTTGAAGCTTCCGGTTCTATCCTTGAAACCCTGTTTTTCCTAGTGTTAATCGTTTACCTTTGCTCATGGCTGGTAATCAACCTAACCCGTTGCCAGCATGGAGATCCAGGTCACCTCTAAACTTAACTCCTCCTTTGCATAACCTGCCTCAAGCCTTTGACAAGCATTTGCCCAAGTTTGACCCTGCAGACAACATTGCTTTAGATGATCACCTTCAAAGTTTTTACCTAGCGTTAGAATGGCTAAGGGCTGGAGAATATGAAGATGTGGTGTGTAGAATTTTTCCTCATACTCTGAAAGGAGCAGCAGCATCCTGGTACTTCGGACTACCTGCAAACTCCATTCCTAATTGGGACACTTTTGAGAGGGTTTTCAGGAGTAAATATCCGCTCAGAAGACACATGCCTTGTTGATGAAAGGGCTTGGGTTGTTAAGAAAAGAGAAGAATGAAAAGGTATATAGTTTCACTCAGAGATTTTCATTGTACTTAAAAAATTTTTCTGCTGTGGACAGACCTTCAGACAAAGTTTTAATTGAGTATTATACCTCCGCCCTAGGTCCTGAGTTGGCCATGTTTGCCAAAATGAAAGTCAAGCCTACACTAGTAGAAACCTATCAATAGGTTGAGAGAGTAGAGGCTGAAAGTGAGAGTATAGAGGACTATCCTGACTCATTTGAAGAGAAGACCACAGTAAGAAGAAGCTCACTGCTGTTTAAATCTAGAGAAGATCAAACACATAATTACCATGAAATGATGAAAGTGCTTCAGAAAATGTCCAACCGAATTGTAGATCTGGAAAAGGAGAGGGACATTCAGAAAACCAACAAGCCATACTACCCAAAAGGGAAGATAACGACCAATGGCAAGTCCCACCTCCTAATTTGGCATCAATAAACATAACAGAAATAGGAGGGGATAATTTCTGTACCTTTCACCAGCTACCCCGCTCTGAGAAGAAATGTCCTCAATGGATACATTCAATGACACAGGTGATGAATAAGTTGTTGGACCCAGAGTTGACCAGGAACAATGGTGAAGGGGAAAAAGAGAAACGGACCATAAGAAAACCAGAGGATGATACTATGTTCTCATGGAACGGAGTTTCACTGTTTAACACGGAAGAAAATACTCTCAAGTCTCAGCATCCACCTAAAACCACAGAAGATAAGAACCTGGCAAATAATGACAATGCAAGACTCTCAAAAATTCAAGAGTTGCAGGAGAAAATCAAGAGGCAGGCCAATGTGAAGCCTAAAGATGACATGCCAAAAGACACTACTTGCAAACAGGAAACAAAGTCACTCATTGAACCTGCCAAGCCTGTGGAGGATGATGAGGAAAGAAAAGCCGGCAGACTTAAAGAGGAGCCACCCACAAAGAACCAACCTGTGGAAGAAAAGATTGAATTGATTAAGACAAAGAAAACCAGAGCTCCACCTTTCCTTGTGACTCTTGAAATTCTTAATCATAAGGTGCATAATTTTTTGGTGTATTCTGGATCATCCATGAATGTTATGCCTCTGGTAGTTTGCAGAAAACTTAATGGACAGATAAAGCCTACTCTTTGGGATGTCACTCAACTTGACAAAACTAGTGTCAAAGTAGTAGGAGAGATGGAGAACGTGATGATTCAGTTGTCTGCAAATAAAAAGATATGCCATTACATTGACATCGTAGTAGCAGACATACCTGATGGTTATGGGATGATCCTGAACTGAGACTGGACAGCAAGGCTAAACGGATACTTTGCTTCAGATTGATCTCATTTGTGGTTACCTCAGAAGGGCAGCCCAAACCTGATTAAGATTCTAAGAGAGCCCTATATGAAGCACAATGTCACTAAGCTAGGCGAAGAAAACGAATCTGCTGATTCTGTTTTAGGAAACTATCTTACTGAGCTTAAGCTAGAGCACCATTTATAAAAAAAGGCCAGTCCTACGATGGATACCCAGCCTGAGCTCCTTCAACTCCCTCAGGCTGAAAGAAATGACTGCAAGATCTTGGATATGGGTTCTATTTCAATAACGACACAGTTGGACCATGGTTAGGCAATCCATGTCTAAATCCAGCTCATTCCTCAGTTTTTAGATTTATAAATTTTCGGGAATGGGAAAATTTTTTGTTTTTCTTTTGTTTCTTTTGTACATAAATAAATTGCTTTGTTGCTAATGTTGTTTCTTTGTTTTAATGCTTTGATGTCTTCCTTCTTTTGATTTCTTGCTATGCTGCTGTTTTGTTTATAGCTTTGCTAGTTTCCTTTTGATTTGAATAAGAGGCAAACTTTTGGTTGCAATGGGAGCATCAGGGTTCTTTATTAACTAAAATCTTGAGTGAAAGACTCTATGTAAAAGCATAGAATGTCTTTTAGTAACTGCATTCCTAACTGGCAGAGCATTCATTTGAGGCCTTACTTAATCCCTGTAAATAACTCAGAAGTGGAAAAGGTCTGAAGTACTATTTCAAGGCTCCATTTATTTCACATCTTAAATACCCAAGGGAGTGACAGCAAAAGACCAATGGAAAGGAAGCAGGGTGGAATAGTTTATCATATACAAATGGTCCCATACCATAAATTAAGAAAAGGCTAAAAGATATTAAGAGTCAAATCTCCTGAAAGGAACCAGACATATCAAAGCAAAGCTCGAAAAGCATTAATATTAAAGCATAAAGTACCAAATGGCCACAAGATCCTCTCCGTCCGTGAATTGAAGTATGAAATATATCATTCACACAAAAGGACACTATGGGATAGAGGATCTTGAATTTAAATTTCAGTAAGAAAGGCCTACAGGGGGACTCATATCAAACAAACTAAAGTTCTAAAGGCTCAAAAGTGCAAATTGGCATGGGAATGAGGAACAAAAGGATAATACTGTTCACTATCTGTCACAATCTTGTGGTGTCTAAGCTGTAACCACCAAAGGGCAGGAAAATAAACCTCATCCATTTAGCCTCAAGAGAGTTATTCAGACCTGAAACACTACTGATGTTACCTTTTCCCGAGAAAATGGGTTTCTTATAAGTAATTTGGTGCATAATCCGGTTGGCTTAGGAAAGCAGACAGTTAGAAGATTTCGGTTTTATTCATACAGTTTTAAGCTTAGAAAGAAAGTTAATTCAGAGATCTGGGGTTTACCAGGTAGTCGCCAATTGTTGCATCTGCAACAATTTCCCAAAATTCTAAATTTTTTTTGGACCCTCCTTTACTTTGAATTAGTCGGTTCTTTTCTTGATTTCAGCCTTTTGATTTTTGGTCTATGATTTGCTGAAGTGTCTTCCATCACTTTGGGTTGCTGTCAATCGATTGGTTCTTTCTCATTTCATGCTTAAATGAATCCCATCCTTAATTGAGTTCATCGTCGTTTTGCATATCTTTCAAAGCCTTGTTGAATCGGGAGGTAAGTCATTGGACTCTTCGCCGTTGCGGGCGGATCTTTGATCCTACCCTCTGACGTTGCGGGCCTTTTCTAGGTTTAGACTTTCCTTTTCGCTCCGACCGTTGCGCGCGAGTTTTGATTCTTCATCGGGTGGTTTTTGATTCTTCATCGGGCAGGTTTGAAGTCTCCCTCGTCCGATGTTGCGGACAAATCTCCTTTTCGAGCGTTCGCTGTTGCAGATCACTTTGTACTTAGATTTTCTTTTGCACCCCAACGTGTGCTTCGTTTTCTCCCAGCTTCGTATCGGAGCGCTTGGCCACCGCTTACGCCGCCGTTGCGGGTGGCATCGTGCTTTGAGGATTCGCCGTTGCGAAGGAGTTCGGATTCTTGGTCCTCCGATCAAGGTATTCGCCGACGCCCGATTGTCGTTCACACGTTCTATTAGCCATTGCGGGTAAGTTGGTGCCCAGGATTGTCCGCCGTTGCAGAGGGACTGAAGCTCTAGTCACCCGACGCAGCTTTCATTTCAACCCGATTTAAATGCTCTCGCACGTGTGGCGTTTTTTAATATATACGGTGCGACGGTTTGGGTTTTGTATTGTTTTGTTTTATTGTCGAGCACTGTCGCGGTGAGTATAGCATTGAGCTGTCGATATTTGGAGTGCGTGAAGGTCTAGCTATCGTTGTACCAGCTTCCAGGTGGAAAGAGTAGAATTCCAACCGTCATCAGCTCGCTCATTTCACCGGATTTCTAGGTAGGTTTATTCCATATTTTTCCCATTGTGTTTGAACGGTTTTTTTGGTTTTCTCCCATGTTTTTTTGACCATTTAAGCCGTTTTCTTTTCGCCTTTAGTCGCTGCCTCGTGCGCACAAGGGTTGAAGGGTTTAGGCGCAGACGGCCGTTACGCCGTCTGCGCCAAACCTTGCTGCACGGCCATGATAGACAAGAGGTGGTCGGATTTTGGGCACTGCCATGGGGGGTTGGTAGTTTATTGATTTTCGTGGTGCATTCCCAACCTGTGGACTCTAGCCGTTCCGCTCGCGTGTTTTTTCCGCAGCCTCGACGAGGCAGAAGGTCTGACCTACAGTTGAACGGGAGGTAGGGTTTTGAAGTGTTTTCGTGGTTGAACCTAGCCTATGTTGCTTGCGCCATCCTTCGCGCGACCCTTTTGATTTTGGTCGCCTAAAACCCTAGTGGGGTAGAATGGGTGTGTCGCTGATTACACTACGTTTGTTGAGGATAGCATGTTGGTCGTGTTTTGATGAGGTTACCCTGTAAAGAAAAGTGGTTACGCCCCCTCGGGGAGGGTGAAATGTACTGTCAGCTTAATGTAACTTTTCCGCCACCAGTCGCATGCGTCTCCTCTGTGATGTGTGTAGGCTTTATGGCTAAAGTGCTGATTGGCACAAGCTTGATGCTTTTAATTCTTCTCTGTGTTTGTTAGGCAATAGAATGATAACTGAATGCTGCACCTGCATATAATTTACATGTTTTTGCTTCAGTGTATCGCTATCATGAGAAAGTGATAGGTCACATAATAGTGTAGGTTTGATGCTGACACGAGTATGATTGATAAACTTGCTGCATGTAGATCAGATCATAAGATGGTTCATCCATGGTCTCAAGGAATTGTAAGGTTGAACAATATATGTATTAGTTGCTTGGGATAATAGCACATTGCACAGTACTGTTATAGCCCAAAATGACACATCTCTGCCTGTGACCAATTTCCCATGATTTCGTCGCATGTCGGCACCTCATGGAAGTCACTGTAAAAACACCTATCTTGGAGGACCCATATCTTGAGTTCTGTAACTCCGTTTGACCTCGTCTCTGCACCATTGGAAAGGTATTTCAGTTAGCTAAAACTTTCTAGAAGACACCAAGTCTGAAAATGCCCAGAAATACCCTAAAAATGTGTTTTTTGTTCATTCTCGATTTTCCTTAAGGCAAACCCACGAATGTGCCTCTTAGCATTTAAACATTAAAACATGAGTTAATTGGAGATTATTTAAGTCATTTAACTTAATTTCCTTAACTTCTGTAACTTCTCCAACCTTCAAAACTACCTTATTTCACCCATATAAATAGAGGTAGGGAGGTCCATGAATGGGGACTTGGAATTTCTGCATTGTTATGCTGGAGGAATCGGGACTCTCTTTGCCCACACCTTTGCCTTGGAGTTCTTCCCCTTGTGTTGCAGAGCTTGGAGGCTGAGTTCTTTGGAGAAGAGAAGCAGCAGATCCAGATCAAGGTTTCGTGAGGTGCCAAACCTGAAGAGAAGGTATACTTGTACTTGTTTTCAGGATTAATAAAGATGTGATGTCCTTCTTCTTCCCAAATCATTGTTCAATGTGTGATTGAATTTCTGTTTCTGATCATATGATGATGTTATTTAGATAATTTGTTTATGTTTATTTGATTATCATTGTCTTATATGTGGTCATAATGGTTTGAGGAAGGTATAACTTGTTTTGCAGGTCTCTTGGAGCGAGAGGAGCAAGAAGAGGATTGAAGAGAAAGCTTGGACCAGCCTTCAGTTATCAGGTGTGGACCTTTCTCATCTCTGAAACTTGCTGTTATATACTTGATGAACATTGTGCATCTCTCTTTCAACCCCAGTACGTTGATGGCCTCTTAAACCCTAGCCATAGGACACTTTCCTTTAAAACAGAACTGGCGACTCCGCTGGGGACTAGCCTTGTCTGTTTGGGGTTTTTCTCTTGATTTCTTTCAGCTTTTGCATTGTTTCAGGCCCTTCTTGCCACTTAGGAACACTTTATAATTCTGATAGCACACTTCCTCTGCCTTCCTAAGGCAGCTTTTGACCTTTTTTGGGAGTTTTTCCACCCATATCCGTGTGCCCCTAAAACAGTGTTTTTTCTCATTTTTTGTGGTTTTTCTTCTGTTTGTGGGCTGATTGGGTAGGTCTTTTAGGGTCCTCTACAGGTGCATGACTCTAGGGAGTTAGTTTCATCCTCTTTGGTTGTTCTTTATCTATGTGGTAAGCCTTTTATTGCATTAGGGTTTGTCCTTTGCTTTTTCCCCCATCTCCTTTGCTTGGTTTGATTTTTGGCCTATGTTTTTGGTCAGCCTCTGGTAGTGATCTTTGGTTGATTTCAGAATCTTGTTGGTGCTGGTTTATTTCTTGTTTTTTTGGTTAACTTCATCATGCCAAAATAGTTGGCTTGTCTTTTATGCAAGCCTTCCTTCCAAGTAGGGTTTATGCTGACTTTAGTTGGTTCTAGAGTTTGTTGGGTGGTTGCATAGCAAAGTTCCTTTTGCTTTGTTCTTTTTATCTGCATGCTTTGATTTGTAGGTAGTTTTTCTTTTGCATTTTATAAAAGAAAATTAAAAAAGAACTTTTATTTCTTGCTTTTCCCCCTACTTCTTTCTTTGGTTTGACCTTGTTGGACAAGGTACTGAGCAGCCTTTGTTTGTAGGTTTAGATTGATACTTGGGACTTCTTGGCCTTTGTTTATGTCAGCCTTCATGCTCAGTCTTTTCATTCCAGAGTTATTGGCTTGTCTACCTTTGTAAGCCTTCCTTTCAGGAGAGGACTATATTCAACTTTAGGGAAACCTAGGGTTTGTTTCTTGGGGTATAAAGTAGTTGTCTATTTTCTTTGCTTTCAGTACTTGTTTGCATAAGTAGATAGGCTGATTTTTCTTTTGCATTTATAAAAGAAAAATACAAAAACATATATTTGCTTCATATGCATATAGATTAGGCTGTTAGTCTAGATTGCATAGCATAGCATTGTTTTTGAAAAATTTAAAAAATATAAAAAGATTTGATCTTTTTGGCTTTCAAGTTATTTGAAAATATAAAGAGAATAGCTATTTGCTTTTTTGCATCTCATTTCTCTTTGCTTAGTCATTTTGTTTTCATTTTTTGAGTAAAAACACCACATCAGTTTCATGCCATTTACCCTCTGAGTAAGAAACAACCCATAAAATAAACGATATAATTTTAAAATTTACTAGTAAGTTTCATTTTATAGGGTCATACACCAACTAGCTTAGGCTAGACTTGTGGGTTAGGGAGTTTCAACTCCCCACAAGCTATAAACTCAGACATAGTGGACCATTCATTAGGTAAGTCCTTGGTTCTCCCGCTGTATCTGGGAAGCTCCTCTCAAACGGGAGTTAAGCACGAGGCCGCGTGGAGGCTTGGACAGAGGGGATAACCCCCCGAATCCTTGTCAAAACGTAACCCAGGACTTTTGTGCATCTGGGGATTCTGTCTAGGCAGAATTTCGGGCTCAGCTACCCTGCCCATGCGTACAAGTTCGGCTTGCGACTGTCCCCCCAGATAGTAGGTATTATCAAGGTAGCCTTTAGTCTCTTGTCTTTTAGGGCTCATACACAGGTAAACTGGAAGGTTATTTCTGGTTCACCTCGGACGGACTTGGAAGGTAACCCTTGTGGAAAGTGCAGGAGGGTGGTGGGTGATTCCTCCGCTTGTGCCTGAGAACCCCTCAAGGACGCCAAGTAACTGTTCATCAGCCTTCTTCTGGAAGGTATATCTTTATAGCCTGTTTGGATTGCTTGAGACTCTAGGATCTTTTTAGTGAGTGCTGTGTGGTTTGTCTGTACTTAGTGGGCCTTTAGGTGTCTGCTTTGTAGTTTTGGTTGATCATCAACCTCAGAATTTGTCTCTTGTTTTGAAATTATGGCTAACACCCCTTTGAACACCAACCAAGAGATCCCTTCAATGGGAGCTCCTTGTCATATTCCTCTCACAGGGAATGTTGGTGTTCCCTTGATGGCCACCTTGAATCTTCCGGGATTCACCCTAGGGCTACCGGTGTGGTTGTTTTCCACTCCAACTGTCCTGAATGCTCCTGATGCTTCTCAAGTAAGAACCTTATATCAAGGGCATCAAAACACTGTCTCCCCTTCACCTGTAGTTAGTTCTCCTCCTCCTTCTACCTCATGCGGTGAAAGTACTGATACTAGTAACCGGCAGTCTAAAAGGAGTAAAAGAAGGAGGAATAGGAAGAAAGCACATAAGCAAGGGGGAACCCATTCAACCTCTGCAAGTCAAGTTGAACCTCATCGCCCAGCCTCGGTTGTTCAGGCTGGGGGCACCCATCCAACCTCTGCAGGTCATGTTGGATCTAGTCACTCAACCTCTGGTGTTCACGTTGAGTGCACCCGTTCAACCTCTGGTTTTCAAGCTGAGTGCACCTGTTCAACCGCTGGTTTTCAAGTTGAACCTTCCCATCCAACCTCTGTTGATCAAGTTGGATCCATCCATCCAGCCTCTGGTGGTCACGCTGGTGGGATCCTTCCACCCTTTCCAGGTCATGTCGGATCCTGTCACTCAACCTCTGGTTTTCAAGTTGAACCTTCCCATCCAACCTCTGTTGTTCAAGTTGGATCCATCCATCCAGCCTCTGGTGTTCACGCTGGTGGGATCCTTCAAACCTTTCCAGGTCATGTCGGATCTATTCACTCAGCCTCTGGTGTTCAAGCTGAGTGCACCCGTTCAACCTATGGTTTTCAAGTTGAACTGTCCCATCCAACCTCTGTTGTTCAAGTTGGATCCATCCATCCAGCCTCTGGTGATCAAGCTGGGGGGATCCTTCCAACCTTTCCAGGTCATGTCGGATCCTATCACTCAGCCTCTGGTGTTCACGCTGAGTGCACTCGTTCAACCTATGGTGTTCAAGTTGAACCTCCCCATCCAACCTCTGTTGTTCACATTGGATCCGTTCACCCAGCCTTTGTTGCTCAAGCTGGGGGCACACACTCAACTGCTGCAGAGCATGTTGATCTTAACCATTCAACCTCTTTTGTTCATGTTGATGGTGCCCGTCCTACCTCTGCAAGTCAAGTTGGACCTAGTCTCTCAGCCTCTGCCAGGCACACTGGGGGCAGTCTTTCAGCCTCTGTGTTTCAAGCTGAGGACAACCCGTCAACCACTGCGAGTCAAGTTGACACTGTTGACAAGTCTACCCGTTCAAAACACAAGCTCAAGTTTCCTTGTAAGCTTTGTGAGGGAGACCACCTTACTTATAAATGCCCTTCTATTGAGGAGGTGCGAAGAGTTTGGATTCATGGTCATTCCGTTTTTGAACATTATGGAGTCTCTCAACAACCAGCCTCTCTTAGTGAGGTTGGACCCAGTCACCCAGCCTCTGTTGTTCACGCTGGGGGCAAACTCTCATCCTCTGCTAGTCATGTTGAGAGCAAACAGTCAGCCACTGCTTGTCATACTGATACCGTTGAGAAAACTGGTCGTTCGAAGCATAATATTAAGTTCCCTTGTGTGCTATGCAAGGGAGATCACCTTACTCATCTATGCCCTGCTATCCCAGAGGTGTGAAGAGTGTGGTCCAAGACTCATGGATTTCATTCTTCTGAACACCCTATAGTTTCTCAACCTCCTACTCAACCTTTGGTTGATNTTTCTTTCATGTGATGTACTTTAATCATGGTGAAGAAATTGTCACTATTGATCAGTTGGATTTTCTTGATCCATCTCCTGACCCAGCTAGAGATCAAGTCTTTCCTTTTTTGGTTCCCAGTGTTTCTGTAGACACCACCCCACCACAGGTGAACTATGTGGCTTCTTGTCATTTGTGTTCAATTGCTACTGAGAGGCAGCCTCTGTTTTCATGCTTACCTTCTTGGGACTTGGTCCCGGCAGTTGATCGGGTGAGTTATCCTATATAGATTGTAGAGCCTTCTCTCCACTCTGTCCATCCATTTGAAAGTCCAGATATGTGTCCTATCTCGGATGATTTCCTCCCTTTGGATGAAGTCTTCCTGGAGTCTTTGATACAGTCTGACCTTCTTTTTCAGTTGTGATTAAGTGTAACCCTGATTTGCTTAGTAATCCTTCCCTTTTTTATGTTGGTTTTGTTGAGTCTTTTGATTCTTCATTTGAAAAGCAAGTCAGTGATCCTGATGAGTTTGATTTTTTCTTATGAATTTCTCAGCTCCTGTGATATTGAGTTTGTTCCTGCTGACTCTATCTCCCTTGTTGATTTTTGCTTCTCTTCTAAGGTTGATCTTATTGATTATAAACCCTCGAGCCTTGGTCCTATAGAATCTTCTTCGGTTGATTCTGCCTTGACTTTTCCTTTTGTAGAAGATAGCAAAGTCACAAGTGTTTCTGCCAAAGTGACCCGCATTGGATTGTTTCTTCTGATGTTGTTGTTTCTTGGAGATAGGATTATTAGTTGGATTCACAACTGTTTATGGGTCTCACCTTGTTGTTCAAGCTGTAATTACATTTGCATATGCCTTGCTCGCACTTATGAGCCTGATGCCGGCTTCCACGCTTTTAGCTCGTTGTATAAGCCCTCATCTTTGTTCTCATCGTCGCTTAGCCTTGTATCATTTTGCCTTTGCAACTTGACACCCTTTACCCCAAAGAGACCTTCCCTGAGTGTCCTTATATTTCTCACTTTCCTTGCTTTATGCATAGGTCTGTTCCTTGCGCTTGGAACTAGTTTCGCCTGTCTATGACACTCGTCTCCTCGCATTTAGAGCATTCTTTCTGCTCTCCTTCGAGCTCGTTAAAAACAGTAAGGAGGCCGCGAGTTGACTTTTCCAGACTCGTTAAAACTTCACGGGAAAGATTATGAGTTTATTTAGGCCCAAGTATGACTCCTCAAAATAGACTTGACTGCCGAGTAAACTTGTCCATTCAGGCTCGTTAAGAATATGTGAATGGGAATCCACATTGGTGGTAGGTTATCTCTTTCTCGGACCATGTGGAATAATACGAGAAAGGATCCCTCTCTTTTCTACTGAATTGAGAAGAGTATTCTCAGGCATAGGTTTATCTCTTTTCCGGACCTGAGGGACTAAACTTACGGAAAAGGAACCCCCGGTATGAGCTTAGTTTTCTCTTTTTCGTGCTCTGGACCAAAACATGAAAAAGATTCTGAGTGTACTTTATGTCTTTGTCATGCTCGTTAAACCCTAAAGAACAAAGCATCGAGTTTATTGTTGTAAGCCCCATTTCTCATAACCAAATGGATCTTTCCGAGTGATCTTGCTTTCCTTCACACTCATAAAACTCAGGCTGTATATGCTGCTTTTGAAGGAGCGTTGGGTAGGTGGTAATTTAACCTTTTTCGGACCTTCCTGACTAATTACGAAAAAGGTGCGCCTTTTCTTCTTCGGAAGTTAAGAGAGTTCTTCTTTGGTTTGTTTTATACTTTTTCGGCCTCAGGAGACTAAATGGTACGAAAAAGGACCCCCCTGGAGTCTTCTTTGGATTTTTCAGACTCTCTAAATTATGAAAACACCGTCGAGCATGTACTAGTTCGGGCTCGTAAAATCCACAAATTAGTGCCTTATCAAGCATTCTTCTTTCTTTTCTTCGAGCTTGTCAAAAAATGAAGATGGTCCCGAGTTTGCTTTCTTGGACTCGTTAAACCTTTACAAGAAAGAAGGGAAGGGGAAGGTTTATTTCCATGTCTTTTATAGCATGGCAGCAAGTCTTGTTTCCTTGAACAAAGCACCAGTTTTGAGTCTATCAACAGTTGGGTCCTAGCATTTTGACCTTATCCTGATTCAGAGTTTCTTACTCCTCCAGTTGGTCTCTTTTCCAATTCTATGGGGAATCTGTCAATGTCTCCTACATTGCAGATTTGTTTCGTTGGTCTTATTTTGTGTCAGAAGCTGCCTAAGTCACTTTTGTGTCATGCTCACTATTCAAGGATTAAACCTTTGTCGGCCATTCTGCAGTTGCCTTGACCTTTTGTGTCGGCCATTCCCTGGTATCCGTTCATTACATTATGTCTTCAATGGTCCTTTTTGTGAAAATTTAGTACCAATTCCAGATACAATTAGTCTTTGACTTACCTCGTGTTGGACGATGAAGGATGCCTTAATGCCTTCCTTCCAACGGATCTCTTCCTATCGACTGCAACACATCTTGCTCTGGGGACGAGATTTAGAGTTTTATGACAGTACCTTGGGAATTGTTGTCCTCAATGGCAATTTCCCTCGCTATTGGGTAGTGGGGATACCTTAATGTCTCCTACTCGATGGATTCTTCAAGTGTTCAACTTCAAGTCCTTGTAATCACACTTGTTAGAATGTACTAGGTACCTTGGGGACCATTTTCATTAATGGTGGTTTCCATCGCGTTTGTTAATGGTTTTCATCATTGACCGGTAATCAAACGGTTTCCTCCATGTTCGACTTCAGCTCCTTTATTTCACATGGTTAGGATTCGTACCTTTTTTGGGCGGTTTGGATTGAAGACCTTGGGGTCGACAGTAGCATTGTCATCATTTTTCTATTGCCCAAGTTGCGCAAGACCTTGTTATACTTTATATGAAATTTTGCTGAGACATAGATCCACCTTGTATTTTTGTGGCTATGATCGATTGTTGAGCATGGATCCACCTTGTTCATTTGTGGCCATGGCTCCTTTAGATTTGATATGGCGCCTTTTTGCATATTGAGCGACCATGATAGTTTCATCAGTTATACATATGTTGGATCCGCCTGTATATTTATGGCGATGTTTTGTACATGGACGTGTATGTTCCAGAGATCAGTTTTTCTGACATTTATCTCTCTTACAGGTACCTTCACTCGAGTCTTTCGATCTTGGATTCTCTGCTCTCTCCATACTCAGCTGTTTCCTTTATAATGTATTTCGGCTATCATATTCCCCTCTAACCTCACACATTAGGGGGCATCTGTTATAGCCCAAAATGACACATCTCTGCCTGTGACCAATTTCCCATGATTTCGTCGCATGTCGGCACCTCATGGAAGTCATTGTAAAAACACCTATCTTGGAGGACCCATATCTTGAGTTCTGTAACTCCGTTTGACCTCATCTCTGCACCGTTGGAAAGGTATTTCAGTTAGCTAAAACTTTCTAGAAGACACCAAGTTTGAAAATGCCCAAAAATACCCTAAAAATGTGTTTTTTGTTCATTCTCGATTTTCCTTAAGGCAAACCCCCTCTTAGCATTTAAACATTAAAACATGAGTTAATTGGAGATTATTTAAGTCATTTAACTTAATTTCCTTAACTGCTGTAACTTCTCCAACCTTCAAAACTACCTTATTTCACCCATATAAATAGAGGTAGGGAGGTCCATGAATGGGGACTTGGAATTTCTGCATTGTTATGCTGGAGGAATCGGGACTCTCTTTTCCCACACCTTTGCCTTGGAGGTCTTCCCCTTGTGTTGCAGAACTTGGAGGCTGATTTCTTTGGAGAAGAGAAGTAGCAGATCCAGATCAAGGTTTCGTGAGGTGCCAAACCTGAAGAGAAGGTATACTTGTACTTGTTTTCAGGATTAATAAAGAT
>LPNX010664807.1:69467-82265 GCA_001517045.1 Pseudotsuga menziesii
CAGGAGGAATTTACAATGTCCAAAAGGCAGAAGAAGAAAGCCCCGGTGGTGGAAGAAGTATCAGTGCCGGAAACAGAAGCGAAAACTGAATATATCTATGAGGACACCCAATGTATCTTAGGTGTTGAGCCTAAATATAAGTGGGGAGAGATATACAGGTTGATTTCCCATAGGGAAGTCCCAGACACAGGTCTTGAGGAAGAACCCATTTATGCCAACATTGAAAAATCCGCCATCATGAAGGTGGCTACAAGACTAGAGTTGTTCCCTTGCTCTGATGTAATGAGATGGATTCTGCCACACACCAACAACAACACTATGATTATAGGAAACATCGAAGGACAGGGCTATGCTGCATTTAGCCTTGGATATGTGGCATTAGCTTACCGCCTGCCAGAGCCTCAAGTGTTCCTGTCAAACGATTGGTTAGATAACCTCAGGATGGATTTAGTGGAAACCCTGAGAAGAATGCTCTTACCGGGAAAGCTTTATAGACACAGAGCAACTGAGGATTATGATACATCGAGCTTAAGAGCTCCTTACAGGTTTATATCCTTGATGCTAAATCGGATCTTTGGTAGAGCTAATGGTAGACTCTTCAAATTGGAGTGGATACCCCTTATGTTCCATGTGGCCACAGAAGGAACAATTTTTAACTGGGCCAGCCTTGTATCAAGTAGTCTCTCTTCTTGTGTAGCTGCAGCCTTGGGAGGAGGAGAAGCCCGAAATAAATTTGAGTTCTATATGAGTTCCATTCTGATAGACTGCATACTATGCCACCAGCCTTTCCCCGGGATCAAGTGTGTATGGGATAGGGAAAGAATGCCAGTATATGCAACTTACAAAATACTGCAGGCTCATCAGTACCACAGTTATTACCGAGAGATCTGTGAGCATTTTATTATGCCACTACACACGCTTATCTTCCGAAAGGAATGTGACTGCATGTCTAAAGAGGCTATGCAGGTAATAGAGGAGTATGGTGATTATTTCTTGACAGAGAATGGTATGTACCTTAGGATGTTTGGAGGATCAAAGACACCTTATCTGCTGCCAAAGTATGCAACATATTATATAATCCATAAAGAGGCGGTTAGACAGGTGTTTATCGACGGAGTTGGCCATTTCTTGTTCCAGCACAAGAAAAATGCATATCCCCCTCTACCATTCAAGCTGGGTAGCTGTAGATTCACAAATGTAAAGAAAGCTCCGGAGTTTATAGAGGAACTAGGGAAGTTCCATTTTGGGGAAATGCCTTTCCGGCGCAATGACACTCATGGCAGAGTGGCTGAGCATTGCAAGAAGCACAAGGTGTTTTATGAGTACACCCATCATTTTGATAGAGATGAATATGTTTTCAGTAGTGCACCAAACATGACGGCCCTCAGTAGAAGATTCAAACCAAAGCACCCCACCAAGGGTGGAAAAGGGAGTGAGCAAGATAAAGCTGAGCAAGCTAAGGATGAAGAGGTCACCAAAAGGATAAGAGAGGAGGCTCAGAGGCTGGAAAATGAGGCTGCAGAGTGGCTGCAGAAGGGAGAAGAAGAGAAAAGGAAAGCTACCCAGGAAGCAGCTGAACTAGTAAAAGAAGCGGCCAGAGAAATAGAAGAAGCTGCTAGGCAAACAGCCGAAGAAGCACAAAGGAATCTAGATGAAGAGCTTCGAGGGCAGGAGGCTGAGAAGATCAAGTTGACACAGCAGCAAGCCTCTGAAGCACCATCAGGTAGAGGAAAACCCTGAAGTGCAAATCCTTCAAGTACCTACTACCATCACTCCTACAACTCCTACTCTCCAGCAAGTGCCCTTCGTCCATAAAAGGGGGGAAGAAGTCGCTGATTTCAGTACTATTTATTATGACAGGGCCACCAAAAGAATCATGAGGAGGACGGAGAAGAAGGTGGAAGCAAAATACCTATCAGGGAAAATGGTCATAGATACAGCGGTCATGTTAGGGACAGACAAGGATCCTCTGTTCATGATAAGAGCAGGGACTGCACTAATCGATGCCTCCGCTGATAACATTAACAAGTTAATGGTTGACCTAGAGTCAGTTAAAAATACCTCTGCTCAGCTTAAGGATACACTGAGACAAGAAAGAAATGAAGGTAATAGACTAAAGAGGAAGTATGAACACACGCTAAGGGAAATGGAATCAACAAAGGGAGAAATCCATGCCCTCCAGATAGAAGCGCAGGCCAAAGAAACAACACAAGAGGCTCTAGAAAATGTGCAACAGGAAGTTCAAGATCTCAAGAATGAGAAAGAGCAGTTGAGGGGAAAAGTGGAAGAGCTGGAGGCACAGCAGACTGTCATTTATGAGTCCAATACCTCATACACCCAAGAACTGCAAGCGAAGCTAGTTTCTCTGACTGCTGAGCTGGAGACAGCAAAGGAACAGCAAGTCGATCTGCAGCCATTTAAAGAATATATAATGGCTCAGAAAGTTAAAATGCCACAGCTGCAAACGGCTTTAGAAGAAGAAAGATGCAGGGTCCTGTAGATGGACAGCAGGTTAGAAGAGATCATAGAAACTTCCTCCTATTTCGTAGATAGGTCCCAGGATTTGCTGGAAGTTTTGAAGGCCAGAATGGCAGGACCAGAAGATGATGCAGAGATCCCAGAAGGGCTAGCAGTCAAAGATCATCAAACCCTCAGAAAAGATCACAGCCTGGTAGAGTTTGCCATAAGCACGACTGAAGACTTTAAGAAGACTGTCAAGAGGACACAGGGGGCATGCTCGGAATATTTTAAAAGGTTCCTCAATGCTTACAACCGCTGCCAAACAGAGGCTGAACTTAGATTTGAAGAGTTCCCGGATCATGAGACCTTTGTGGAAGTATTGCAGAAAAGGCATCAAGATGCAGAGGCCAGGACGCAGCATATTCAATCCATTGATGCCATAGTAATCAAGAATGAGGTGGGCCATGCAGCCGTTAGCATACAAGTTCTAGAAGACCAGCTTCGGTTGAGCCCAACAAGGATCGAGGCCATCAGGAACCAAGTCGACAAGTTTGAAATTAGCATCTAGTTCCTAGAGCCGTGCACTTTTGAAGGCCTCGCTGCTGAAGCAGCAGCATGGAAAAAATTCCTTGAAAGCCAAGTGGGACCCTCTTCATAGAGGACCGGTCCACTTTGTATTAATTTAATATTTTGTAAAAGATTTTTGGGAAAAATGAAGCGATGGGAAAACCAAGGGTTGGGAAGCCCAAAGGTCACTTTGGGCAGCCCAACCAACTTTTTCCTTTTGTATAAAAGTAGGAAACGTAGAGAAGAAAAAGGGCTTTTTCCCAGTAAGACTGGAGGACATATTGTAAGAAGAACTACTTCCTTTTGCAATAAAATATTTTAGTTTTCCTGTTGGAGAAAGAGATGTGAAGTTTCCAAATGTTATACAATGGATGGCAGAAAGATGAACTACTTTATTTTTCAGCTTGTGTCCATGAATCGTGAGATCGTTCTAACCTTATGACCTATGTCTTGTTGAATGATTTCTGATTTAATTTGTGGAAAATTGACCCAGAGTAATGTATGTGGTTCATATAACAATTGGCTATCTGATTGTTAGAATATTTTCTTGTTCATGTGTTGTAAACATAAATATCAGCTACCTGTAATTTTGTTTATCATACATGGAAATAATACATTACTCCTAAATAATCATTCTTCTGGCTCCCCGGGGATAGATAGTTAGGTGTTTAGATAGTTAGTTGTTTTACTGCATGGTTACATATGTGGTTTAGATGTTTGTGAACCTAAGACGAGAGGTAAGAACCTGTGCAGCACATTGTGTTGTTCCTTGCATCTTTATCACCCTGCATGTTAAGATAGGCATGTGCATTGCATACATTAAGTCAAAAATACAAATTCCGGTGGATCGGGCCGCAACCGGTAAACCCTTGTTGTTACTTTGACCTACGGTGGCCGGACCGTAAACCAGACGGATTCCCTATACCAAACAGTCAACGGGCTAGTTGGGAACGTTGATTGGGGAGAATCCCTTACTGTTGCCGCCTGCAAATTTCCAGGCCTCAACAGGACGCCCTTTTCAATACATTAACGAGCGTGAAAGAAGTAAGTGTGATATGGAATCTTTTCATTCTTTAAGGAGTCAGAAAAGAGATTAACAGAAACTCCGTAATGGTCATTCAAGCAAGGAGGACGTGTTCAATGTACCAAAAGAGGTGGTGTTCGGATCATTGATGATAAGAATAAAAATTAGCAATGGAACACTAGTGGGGCCTCCTTGTTGGATGATGAATGGTGGTATCATAAGGGAAATTTTGTAGTATTGATGGAGCGGAGGGCTCATGAACATGCTAATATAGAAGGGGTTTAACTTGCCTGGTGGAATGCAAATCCAAGTAAGACGTGAGATGATAATATGGGAGGGAGGTGGCTTTGTAGGTTGTTTCTTCCCCCGAGAGCTTTTTGTACAATGGTGGAAGCTTTCTATACTTATAGAGGACTATCCATATTCTGGGATGGACTACCGGGGAGATCCGGAGATGCCTTGACCTCCTAGACAAGTAGGGGGACCCGACGATACATATACATGACTCTTTGTGGTTTCAATCATATATAGTTTACTAGCATAGTGGTAGCTAGATAATACATGTGGTAGATGTTAATGGCATATTGTGTGTATGTGTAGGCATGGGAACACACCCTCCAACGAGATACCGATGACGTAGGAGCATGGTGGGGGGGTTAGATCTGCTCACTCATGGGAAGAGGATGAAACTGAGTGCTACGCTAGATTCAATGTGGTTGAACATGAAGTGGCTATTGGAGGGGGTCATCGATGATGGGTAGAAGTACCTATATGATGATATGATCGACTCGTGCTGCATAGCTCCTCCAGAGTGGATATCTTTGATGAGGAGGATCGTGGTTTCTGCTGAGTATGTCAGAGCGACGACACAGGGAGATGTGCCATTGGAGGAGAAGAGATAGGATTAGGAGGAGGGCACTAAGGAGGATACAAAGTCAGAAGAGGATGAATCAGAGTAGCATATTGTGATGCTGCCCCCAATGCATTTGAGCATGAGGGATTTTGTATGATATGTATGATTAAATGAGAAATCCTGTGAAGCTTCTCTTTTTTGTACTGAATATGATATGACAATATGAATGCACCTAGATGCATATTTTTTTATTTTTATTCGTGTGACGAGTCTCTTGTGATCATGATGATGATTCCTATATGATGTATATGACATATGTATGCATGACTATATAATGATGCATGATGTAGTTTATTTCCTAAATGCGATGATTGATGTGCCAATCTAGAACGCCATTAGCCATTTGGTCAGCTACAATATTAATACTTCTAGGAACATGCATGAATAAAATGGATTTGAAATGTCTAACCAAATGTCTAGTGTGCATGAAATTTCTAAAGAGGCAAGTATTTTGTACCTGGTAGTAGTTATTCAACTGGTAGACAAGCAACGAGAGTCTAGGAAGACATCAAGGTGAAAAATACCCAAGTGAAGGGCATCGGTCAGGAAACCAACGACAACGTCATTCTAAACCTGGTTGTTGTTAGCAATAACAACACACATTCTATCGATATGGATAAACTCATGTGACGGGGAATAAATGACCCGCGCAACCGAGGTGAGATTATGAGACAATCTACTTGCACCATGAGAGAAATCAACATAGGAGGGAAAGGTAGGATCCATCTTGAACAACCAAGGAAACAAACTGTGAGACTTGTGGTAAAAATGAAGAAAAACAAGAAACCCAAAATATGATACACGAGTATTCAGGTTGGTCAGCTTAGGCATAGAATCTCTTGAGATAGATCCCATTGAGAGGATCCTTCAAGAGGTGACTGTCGGAGTCAGCGAGAAGATATGCCCCCTTGTTGGGACAATGATGGATGACATAAGGGCCATACCACATGGATTCGAGCTTCCCTTTTGCAGTCTTATCATGGGCTTGGTCATAGACAAGTATGAAGTCCCCCTCGCTAAAGGTACATGGGTGGACATAGGAGTCATAATGGGACTTCGACTGGGTCTTAGCTGCTTCGATCATTTGGAGAGTAGCGCGACAGTACTCATAGGTTTGTTCAAGAATAAGTAGGTGTTTTTCCAATGGCAAAGTATTAGGTAGAAGCTCGACGATAAGGTAGAGTGATGGAATCTAGCATTCAATGGGAAGAACTGAATCCACACCGTGGACTAAATGGAATGGGGTAGAATCAGTGGCGGTTTCAGGGATCTCTTTGTCACACAAAAGTGGCACTGAGATAGATTATGGGGATCTTCCATGGCCAATGAGGGGAAAGGACAAATAGAAGTGGAGATCATATAGATGTTGTTCTTGGTACTTAAGGAAGAGGTCAGAGGGTGGATTTCCTTGAGTACAGTGATTTTAGACTCACGTGAGTGCTTGCGACGAGTCATGAGGAGAGACCAGTACTCGGGGGTAGGTTTGGGTAACGATGGGAATAATGACTGTATATGACACAATATGCACAGAAGTGGTTTATTCGTAGTGATTTGTTCTTAATCGCATGGATGGTTGGTACATTGACAACTGGGGCATTGTCTGTCTCAACTAGTGTGCACATGTGGGTGTGAAGGAATGGAAAATTGAGACAATTTTGTGTCGCATCTTTGAGTACATCGCATAAAAGTACAAGTAGGAGGTGGACGTGGTTCTGCCAGGGATTTTGGTGATTTTCATCCAGTATTCGTGGGGGGAGGGGGGAAGGATTAGATGCAGAAGAAGTCAATTTTGTACTAGGAGGTGGGTGTGACACTATCTTAATAGGTTTTACTGGTGTGAACACGATCTGTGGTGTCGGGGGGAGGGTGGGTAGATCAAGGTATCACAGTGGAACACCCAAAGTGAATCCCAAAATTTTGACAGTATCCATGACTAGTTTACTCACAATTCCACAAGGTGGAAAGATGAAGGGATTGTGTGTACGAGGAATGAATCCCAATAATTCCACGGGGTTTGTGGTTGGGGTTGCGGCTGAGGTTGCGAGGAGGTCAAAATGTTACCGGATGTGATAGAGCACAAATATGATATGTCAGCCATCGAAGGGGGAGGTAGGATGGAAGGAAAGGTGCTCGTCAAAGGGTCATTGGTAAATAGGCATGGACCAACAATAGATAGGGAGGTGATGGATACACTGTCGATGGTCGTGTCTATAGTAGGGAGGAATTTATACAAGGTGGTCGGTCCTTTAGGATCGTAATAGGTCAATTGGTTGATAGTCATGATATTCCCATCATGGGGAAAAATCAAGAGTTAGAAGATGGTAGAAGTAATGACTCATAGTGCATACATGTAACTACATCCAAGGAGGAGGTTATAATCTAGTTAGGAATTGACAATCTCAATGTCAATTGACAAGGTTTTTCTGTCTAAATCGACAAGGAAATTCAGGAGAATGCTTTGTGGTTGAGCAACACGACCTTCATAAGAACGAAGGGTGGTGGTTGAGGTTTGAAGGGTTGGAGATCTGAGTTTCTTCTAGACAAAGGTGGACATAATGCAAGTGGATGCACCCTCATCGATGATGCATCGATGGATGACCAAATTCCAAACAGTGTCCAGAACCTGAAAGGCTACAGATGATGGCATTCGACGTTCTCCTTGATCCAAGTTGAAAGGGATCAACCTGGAATCAGTGGTGTCAATCAAACCTAAAGTGGATAACATAGATTTACATTGCAAAGGACACGTTCTTAATATTTCTAGAGCATAAATGGCAGAGGGCGACTGGGCCAAGTCATCGAGAATACTGTAATTAAGAGTGACTCTAGCAGTGGGGTTGTTTGTGACGTGATGAAAGGGAACATAGGGACTTTGGAAGTCCCATTCATTGGGGGTCTTGAAAAATGTAAGGACATATCATTAGAGATGGAGGTAGATTCTGTGGAGGGATTAATGGTTTCCACGGGTGGAGCCATATTGGTTTCGTTGATTATGTAAGTTGACATCAAACGACAATTTCATAAGGTGATGGACACCAGGTTCGATGGGATAACTTGAAGAAGTGTTTGTGGTATTTTGTGGTACTAAGGGTTGGGTTGTAAAAATTCCTTGGTTTGGTAATGGGTTTTGCACCACCTGTTAGTTTTTCAACATTTAAGCGAGCATTATGTTAGGATATTTAACTAAGAGAATGACAAGTACAACAATCAAACACAAGAGACAATGAACACAATGTTTTTCCTTGAGGAAACCATAAATGGAGAAAACCCTGCAACTTCCTCAGAGATAGAATCAAGACAAAGATAAAACCCCAAAACAGTAAGGTAATATCCCGACAGCAGTAACCTCTTTCTTCCTTGCCCAAGTGTCTTTCTCTTCCTCAGCTATCTGCTACAACTGAGTGTGGATGAGGGTGTGCTAAATACAGAAGTCACATCTCTATTTATACTAATTCCTGACATGACTAAAACCCTACTAGGTCCAACTTCACTAAGTGAGTCTAATAACCCTAGTGCCCTAGAACCATGGGGACTTTAACCCTTAGACAATAGGAGGGTTACCCACAATGACTTGACATGACTTGTTTACATTATAGATCTTCCCGATCGAAACATCGGGGCATGACATGACATAATAACATCCCATAATAAACATCGGGTTACAATAGATAAGAAATACAAGTGAATACATTTCGAAGTTACAATTACATCAACACCCCCTCTTAACTAGGAAGGTATTCTCTCGACACAATTTTCATCACTGGTATTCTTCTCTGGATCTTCTCATCATCTGCATCTCCAAGTCATCTTAGTCTTCAAGTCATCTTCATCTTCATTTCTGGATCTGGATCATCACTCGATATGGATCATCATCACTGGATCTGGATCATAATTGAACACCATCACTAGATCTGGATCATCACTGGACATCATCATTGGATCTGGATCATCACTGGACTTCGTCATTGGATCTGGATCATCACTGGATCTAGACCATCACTTGATCTGGATCATCTCGGAGACATCATAACTGGATCTGGATCATAGCTCGATGTGGATCTTCTCTGGTCATCATCATCATATGTGCTATCTCATGATTCTTCTCGTCACAGGAAGTTCTATAGATCCAGCCTTCTTTCATGCTGGTTGTAGGCCTAGCCATCATGTACGTCTTCTTCAGTGCTTATATCTAACCTACTCATCAGAATGGCCCGCCCAACACTTACATATGACCTACTCTTCAGAAAGGCACACCCAACACTCACATCTGATCATGTAGGAGCCTACAATCACATTAGAAAGGCCCAGCACTCACATTCACTAGCATGATAGGACACTACTATCATCTATGAAAAGGATTCAACACTTACATCTGATCTACTCGTGAGAAAGGCATGCACTCACATCTGATCTAGTAGGAACCAAATCCCTCACCCTCATTAGAATGGCCCCCAGTCCCAGACTTATCTACCTGGTAACAGACTAGGTGCCTCCATCCTCCCAGAGAATGCAAGTAGCCCTTACATCTGACCTACTCATCAGAATGGCCAACAATCACATCTTACCTACTCGTCAGAATGGCATGCACTCACATCTAATATGGTAGGAACCAAATCCTACACCCTCATCAGAATGGCCCCTAGTCCAAGACTGAGCTACCTGGTAACGGACCAGGTGCCTCCACTCTCCCGGAGAGTGGTAGTAGCCCTTACATCCGACCTACTCATCAGAATGGCCAGCACTCACATCTAACATCGGAGGAACCTAATCCTTTAGCCATGATAGAATGGCTCAGCCCTTACATCTGACCTGCTTGTCAGAATGGCTCTTTCAGTCCCGACTGAGTGTTCCTGGTAACTGACCAGGTACCTCCATTCCCAGAATGGCATTCAGCACTCATATCTGACATGGAAGGAACCAAATCCTCTTACCATGATAGAATGGATCAGCCCTTACATCTGACCTGCTTGTCAGAATGGCTCTCAGACTTGTCACTTCCCTTTGGAAGGGACCTCGATCTAGAGAACACCAAGCTTCTCCCTGAAGTACTCAAACTTCACTCTGGCCAATGGCTTTGTCAACACATTAGCTATTTGATCGTCTGTTGCAACATACTGGAGCTTCACTACTCCCCTCTGCACCATATCCCTGATATAGTGATACTTGATCTCGATATGCTTCGACTTGTCATGGAACACTGGATTCTCTGAGAACCTCACACAACTTTGGTTGTCACAATGTATACAAGTAGCATCCAACTAGAGATCAAATAAATCAGACAGCAGCTTCCTCAGCCATACTGCCTCACAACTAGTTGAACAAGCTGTGACATACTCTGCTTCAGCTGTACTCAGTGTCACACATGATTGCTTCCTGCTAAACCAAGAGATCACACCTGATCCCATACTGAAGCAACACCCTGAAGTGTCTTCCTATCGATGGCACTGCCTGCCAAATCTGAATCAACATAACCCTCCAGGTTAATCTTCTGATTTGCATCGTACTTGAGCCCATAATCAATTGTACCCTTCAGGTACCTCAAAATATGCTTTGCAGCAATCGAGTGAACACTTCTCAGATCAATCAAGAACTCGCTCAAGGTGTTCACAGCAAAGCAAATGTCTGTTCTCATGTTCATCAGGTACATCAAGGACCCAATCATCTGACGGTACATCGTAGCATCAACTGACTCTGATGAAGCATCACTTAATAGCTTCAGGTTCGATGCCATAGGTGTGTCCATAGCCTTGCAGTCCATCATCCCAAACCTCTTCAGGATCTCTACTGCATACTTCCCTTGTCAAAGGAAGATTCCATCTGCACTCTGCCACACCTCCATATCTAGAAAATAATGCATCATACCCAAGTCCTTCATTTTGAACTTGGCAGCAAGCTTTCTTTTCGTATCAGCAATAAATCCATCCATACCTGTTACAAACAGATCCTCTACATATAATAGAAGCATCACTGGGTTGCCATATTCAACCTTGTAGTAAAGGTTGGAATCTGCTTTACTCTTGGTAAAGCCCAAACTGGGTAGAAATCTATCAATTCTGTCGTACCATGTCCTGGGTTCCTATTTCAAATTGTACAGGGCTTTCTTCAATCTGCACACATGAGACTCCCTGCCATGTGTCTCAAAACCGAGTGGCTGTTCTACATACACTTCCTCTTCCACTACACCATTCAAGAAAGAAGTCTTGACATCCATCTGGTGTATCTTCCATTTCATCACTGCAGCCAGAGCAAGTACTGATCTAATGGAAGTGTATCTGGCTACAGGTGTAAATGTTTCTTCATAATCTATTCCTTCTTCTGAGAGAAACCTTGAGTGACAAATCTTTCCTTATATTTTTCAATGCTACCATCTGCAGCCTGCTTGATCTTGTAGATCCATTTGGAAGTTACAAGCAGGTTTCCTCTTATGAGGATTCTTATCTGGAGGTGGATGTTAGAATAATCAACCCATAGTTTACCCACTTAGACATTAATTCATTTATTTTTGTCTTATTTACCTAGTTCATGTGTCCCACCTTGTGCAAGTTGCTAATTGCCTATCCATAGAGGTCAAACTTGCCATATTTCACTCATGTAGCACTTGGGAAAGACTTAGGAATCAAATCTGCTTTATTCCTGGCCTCCTAGGCACCCTTCTGCTTTTTCTGCTTTATTGCCTACTTTTTCAGTGTTTTAAGGCACATAGGAAAGCAAGACTAGGTGAGGTGAACTAGTTTTTTGTCCTCTTCATCCTCCACTCTTTTCTCCATGCAAAAGCATGTATGAGATGTCATTCCACCAATCTTTAGATTTCCCATGCGCCCTTTCCAATTCGTGAGCTCCATGACAGATTTGGGATCAGCTTTTTACACCTATGGGGGATTTGCCTATTTTGAGTAAGCCTACTTTATGCTAGTTTTGGATGCCTCCTTATGAATTTGAACTCTTGATGTATTCTATATATTCAGAAACCTATGTTATTACAGGGTTGGCTATTGTACACTCAGTTAATATAATTTTGTGTTACAGCTCCATATTCAGTCTCCATTGTTAGCAATTTTGCATGATCAATTGATAATTGTTGTGGGTAAAATTAATCTATTTCTGGCCTAAATTTCTACATGGTATCAGAGCCATTATAGGTTGTTACTCTCCTTCAAAATTTTTTTTTGCAGGTTCGACATCAAGACTGGGAGCCTTCTACTGACAGCTGGGACAGATTTTCTAAAGCTATGGATTCACAGAAAACTATCTTGACTCCCTTCAACTATTTTGAATGGAAAGCAGAGATGGAGATCTTGTTGAGAGAGAAAGGTCTCTATAGGGTGACTATGGCAACAGAAGCAGAGCCCAATGCAGCTGCAGAGAAGATCAAATAGCACAATCAGAGAGATGAGGCCTATGGCCTCCTATGTCTCAGTATTTCCCGAGACCTCCTTTTCCATCTCGATGGATTAACTTCACCGGATCAAGCATGGGAGAAGCTTTCTGATCTTTTTGGAAAGACAGATGAGATGAGGGGACATCAGATCGAAAATGAGCTGATTTCTCTGAGTCCCGGTAGCTTTGAATCCCTGCAGCTATATTTCTCCAAGTTCAAAGCACTAGTTTTGCAGCTAAAGCAGTGTGGTATCGAAAAGAAAGATGATCAGCTCGTATTGGCCATCCTCTCGAAGCTAGGACCTGAATACTCAGTCTTTGTTTCAACCTTCTATGCCACAAAACTCACTGCTCGAAGCTGGAAGATGCCTAGCCTTGCAGATTTCATGGAATCTCTCACACAAGAACAAGACAAGCTGGTGATGATGGGCACCATCAAACCATCCAAAGATCAAGC